>CABFWO010005969.1:0-40311 GCA_902155825.1 Timema genevievae
ACCTACATATTTGCAATGATAAGTAATTTCATATCTCAAATAGTTACGGAGATATGATAAAAAAAAATGAGAACTTACGCATCAGACCAGAAACCTTAAAGTCATTTTGACGAAAATTTGAGAGTAGCCATTTTGTTTATAATATTGATTAATTGCTTAGAAATGAAATTTAATCAAAATTGTTAGAACCGATTTTTATAACATATATTTTTTTCTCTTTTCACCCCTTAATTTTAGGGTTAGATATCCAATTCCAAAAACCCTCGGGGGCAACCCTATGAAAACCCTAAATGCCAAGTTTTAGCCCGATCGGTAAAATAGTTTAGGCTCTACTCCAAGGTACAAACAGACAGACGGACGGAAATTCAAAAAACACTTGTTAGGCTTCGGGGGGGGGAGTCATGAAACGTCGAAGTTCATCAAAATCTCGAGTTCGATTTTTTTAAGATCACAATACTTTCTCTACCTGTAAGAAAGCAAGGAAGTAAAAAAAGTGGTATTCTTTTGTTTGAATAATAAGTTTTGAATAAAAAAGTGTGACTATTAAGTTATTTTACTACTTTATTTTTGAATAATATATAAAAGTATAACTTTGTATTAATACTTAAATAAATCTTTAACATCGAAAAACAGAATCAATAGATTTGCAATCACCAAAATTCTTGTTTTAAAATACAATTGATTAGTTCTTAAAATAAAACTGATAAACAATTCCACTCTAGATAATGAGATAGAAATATCTCACTACAGATATTGTTTGATAAGACTATACGAAGCTAATTAGTTTATAAATAGCAACGTTTATTTTCCTTGACAATTTTTTTTTAACTTAGAACTTTTGACAGACTAATATACTTATTTATGAGCACAGGCAAGCTTGAGTGAGAGATTCGCTAAACTGGTTCTGACCTGGAAAGTCTCGAGGTTCATAACAACCTTCTTAACCGGGAGGGGAAATATAAGGGGTTGAGGTAGGACTTCATCTCTTGACTTGGAATGTCGAGGTTCAAAACAATCGACTAAGCTGGGAAGGAAAAAAACGGGGTTAGGGGGGGGGAAATTTTTCAATAAGGTACCCTATCCATTCTACATGAAAATGTTGCTACAATTTGTCAAAATAATACCTTTTCAGTCAGAAACTATTATAAATACTTAAGGACAGTATCTACAGTAAGAACGTGGTAGGGAGGACATTTTAGAAAATGTAAACATATTTATTTGCGATAAACAATGATAACATTTCTCTGTATTACTAAGCTATTATTTTAGTATAATTGTAGCTATAAAATATTATATCAAAAGTCACAGTAAAAGACTACATAACGTGACGTATGGATGTATGAAAGTGATTTCAGTAACGTTTTAGTTATCAAATGTATTTCCTACGTTCCTAGTAAAGTTTAAATACTTTAGGGAGTGTTGAGATGCATGGTAGTTGTTTAGGATTCACGCCATTTTTAAAGAAGTCTCTTCGTCTCGTGCTTAGAGTACCTGGCTACAGATCCAGAGGTTTCGGTTTTGATTCTCGGCACTTATACTTTTTCTTTCACGCAGTGAGTCTAAAGCGGGGTCAAGCTCAGCTTCATGGAGACATAATATGAAGTGCTACTTGAACTGAACAGTTGCTGCTCCGGTCTAGAAAACTGATATTAACTATCAGCCAGAGGGTTTGTTGTGCTGACATCATGACTCTCTCTATCAGTATAAATTGGAAATATCTTAGTCAGCAGGTGGTGGCAGCTCGGACGGTATAGCTCGTTTGTGGGGCGACACCATGAAGTTTTTTTAAGAAGTGTTTATTAATTTTAAAGCAGGGCTATACACTCCGATTTGGAGGTGAAAGGTATCAACATTAAAAACTTTGCATCTTAGGTTTTATGATGTATAGCCAAAAAAAATACGAAAAATTAGAATTAGGGGATTTCTAACGACGTTTTACGCAAAATTTTGCATTTGTGAGATTAAAGTAAATAATGCGAAACCTAGATTTGGCATTCTTCAAACAAATTAGTTCATTTTAATAGGGTCATAAAATAACACATATACATTTATAATTGTGTTTGCACTGTATGTATGTAAATTTTTCAGAAAGATGTAAAACGTTGACAATGAGAAATCTATATTTAAATCATTATTCAATATGTAATGAATTAGGTAAATTACATTTAAAATGACATTAGTACTATCCACAGTAAAAAGTGAAAATGAATAATTAAAGCGTACTTCTCTTTATTGCAAAATATTAAAACATTATATCCATTTCCATCTTACAAATAAAACTTAATAAATTGTTATAGTTAAAGCCTGATATAGTGTATTCTACTCTCTAATCAGTTGCGACAGGCAAAGATTGGATTTCGTTCGAAACCTTGAAAGGAAAATTTGGTGTAGTTTCAAAATTATTCTTTTCGTTGTATTTTATTTTCAATCCCTTATTTCGGAAAATTATAGTACATTACCTCTTAGAATCCCTCCTCCACCAAAGCTCCAAGAATAGGTCAATAAAAACGTTTTAGATAGATAATTAATAGTTTTCGTGCTTCTCAGTACTAATTTTAATTGACTGTTAAGTCGTTAAAAGATAGTGTGGTGCTCTTAAACTTTAAAAAATAAACTATAACCTTCTAAATCATGGATTAAAAATGCCATATAATAAGGAACATTTAGTTGTTCAGGTTCTGTATTTTTGGGTGTATATTGCACATGTGCAAATTGTATTCAATTTATTTTTGTTTTTATTTTCGGTCTCACAACACAGCTTGCGAGATCTAATCATCTGGCACAGTAATTATATTGAGCTCTGCATCACTAGCAATTAAGAATGTTTGATCTTTTCAGGGTTCACACCAAGAAATTTTCCGGTTTATAAACCGTTTTGTTACGACGTACATATTTTACATGTGAGAGCACGGTTAAAAAATAATAACTTTTTTAAATTCAATATTGATATCATTTTATGATATCACTAACAGTGATTTTAATTTGATTGAGAGAGCTAATTAAAATCACTAACAGTGATTTTAATTTGATTGAGAGAGCGAATTATTTAAATCTGTGCGTTAGTAGACATATTTGGCGAAATCCTGCTTGCTGCAGAAGATCCGGTGAATCAGTAACCCAACTATGCCTACTGGGGTTGTGATGGGATGATCTTGGTGGATTATGGTCAGACGCACAGTTACAGAAGTTGTGATGAGTGCGGGGTTATTTCATTTAACGAAAGATACTGCAAAACACGAAAAGAGACTTAGAAATTGAGCCGCAGTGGTGACGCACGTCCACCTTTGAGAGAAATACTTTGTGAACTAAAGAAAAAACGCACGCAAAAACTCAAGAGAGCAAACTATACCACCCTTACAAAAATAAATTAATTAAAAAGGGTGGTAGACAGAAAAATATGATAGTAATAAAGAATTAATATTAAGAAATATTTTATTATATATAACAATAATGAAATTTATATTAAAATAATAAAATATAAGGAAATAAAGACTAAACAAACAGTGACGCAGTGTGGAGTGTGGCCAGGATAAATATAGCTTGCTAAATATGTACCTGTAATATATTCACACCCGGGAAATATCACGAGCGCGCCAGAGGGAGAAAACTCATATCAAAATTTCACTAAGATATACATCGAAAGCGCAGAGGGAAAAATCAATAACTGCATAACGTGGAGAAATAGAAACATTTTTTGTTAACAATGACTTACACTTTACAAAAATTACGTTAGGTCTGGCTAGGTTATGTGTATGGGGCTCAGAGACTACAAGACAATGGCACGCTTTTGATGCAAAGTCTTCCTTGTGTGTTTTTGTTACACTCTCAAGTAGGTACATAAATTGTGCGCTTTCGGTACGTGGCCGCTACACCTTCCACCCTCTCCCCCACCCCCCGACCGTGACCAGTTGACCAATCGTGTATGAGCTCTAAATACCACATAAGCTTTACGTCATGTAAAATGTATTTCCATTGATACCAAACCAATGAGTGTCTTACTGAGTAATGAGAACATCTCTTAGGAACAACCAAGACAAACTCTGCTTACCCTGGCAACACTCAACACTACGCACTTTTTCAAAGATGATAATATTTTATAAGTAGATATAAACTCTATCAATGGGGATGACTACAGATCACATGTGAATGTAGGAAAGCAGTTTTAATAGTTCTTGAAATTGTTAGATATTGTTCTTACTACTTATTCAAGTTAACAGATGCATGCCCTGATGATCACGCAACCTAATTATTGTTAGACTATCATTTAACTTGTTTGCCATTGACAAGAAGTCCGTGATTAGATTCCAGTACAGGCCACCTTATAGGAGTGCGATTTCCTATTCTTTTCTTCACGTTAATTACAATGAATCTCCTACAAGACTTCCTTTTCCATTATTAACTCGTAGATTAAAGTTGGATTGAATCGGAACGCGAGATATCGGCATAAATAAATAAAACATTGTTCCAAAGCTACAATTAGTTTAATTTTATCAATATTGTAATCCCACAAATTATCGAATATTTGCTATAAGCATTGAAGTATTTGTCCAGAAACTTTTTTTTAGCACCACATCTTACTACCGGTTCAGGTCATATGCATAGTATGTACTAGCTATGCTAGTGAGTTATGGATGAGGAAAGTTGAATTTAGAGGAAGTGTACCATCATTTGAGTGGAGGGATAGTGGAAAATATTTTTTGGAAAAGCCTTTCTCAGTAGACCCGACCGAGATTCGAACCCTGATCTCACTATCATCGGCAGTCTAGTCTAAGACAAGAATGACGTTTAAGACCATGCGGCCACCTAAACGGGTTAAGAACAATTTCACATTAAGATAAAGATTCATAGTCAAATTACGCAGTGTCCATGAGGGATATTCCAATTTATTAGGATTACTGTGTTCAGCAATTTAAATATAATGAAGGAATATTGCTTTATTTATTTTCGTTAGAAATTTTTTATCACCAGTAGAACTTAAAAATACGGACCCCTTTATCTCACCTAAAGTTTAAAATATTGTTTGTATTTTACGCACAAGTAAATTTTTTTTTAAATAACACCTTTATCTTATATTTTAATAGTTCGTTATCACAGATAGTTTCATAATGTTCATTCTGATTAGCGGCAGAAAGACACAATTTTATTATGTCTCCCTCCCCCGCCCCCTTATCTTTTATGACCGTGAAAAACAAGCTTCTTTACATGTCTAGCAATATGTACAAGCACGCCCGTCATAAACCTTTAATCTATTGCCAGACATTGACATCAATTTGTCACTCTTGTTCATTAATTCCACGATAAAAGGATCCATAGACGTATAATCTCAAGTTATTATACAAACACAAGTTTTAGAAACTGAAATATTAAAATTATGAGAGTTTATTTCCAAAATAGGTTCAAGTGAAACAGTACAGTAATTTATTCTATACACGTGGTTGAAGTATCTGGTTCATAATATCTTATAGCAAGGATATGATCTATATATATATAGCAGGGGTCTCTAATTGGCGGCCCATGAGCCGCATGTGGACCACGATGCCTTTTAATTTATTTTTTGCAGCCCACCAAGTTTCTTGGGAAAATAATCTAATGTAGTAGAGTTTATATTTTTAGCAGGGAAACGGAATGTTTCGACTTGCATGTGAAAAATCTATTTAAAGCTCAAGGTGATTTTCATAGAGTAATACATTCAATTGTGCTCTATTTTAATCATAGCTTGTGTATCCACGTGAGTTCTATTTCCTTCTACCTCATAGCCGATAATGGCCACTAGACCATTAGACTCATGGATTCAATTGTGGCCTTCAGCCCCTTTTAAGTTGGAGACCCCAGATATATGGCAATCAAAAGTTATTTTAAATTATATATTTTTTTTAATAAATATAACTTTTCTTGTGTGGGATGAATTCAACTTTGAGCCGAACTCATTAGAAATAAATATTTTTTGCAGTTGACTTATTGTAAACTTTACCAAACATATTTTTTCTATTAACATTATAAACTGTGAAAATTTGTTATGTAAAAGTCAAAGTTCATGTTAAAAAATAACATTATTAGATTCTATTTCAGCTTTCCTAAAATACGTTTTAAAATTTTATGCAATTTTTCAAAAACCTACATATATTAATTTTAAAGCGCCTCTTACGAGCTACCCGCATATTTACACTAATTTAGTAAGGATGAGGAGGGTAATCTGTATTAGAAATGTACTCTAATTTACTTTGAATACGAGAGGGAAATCGTTTAGGGAAAACTACCCTTAGTACTCCCTAGCGGGATTCAAACCTTGATCTTTTCGTTAACAGTGAATCAGACTAGATAAACTTAACTTAACCACGTGGGCACCGATGTGTGTGTTATAGAAGAGATCAAACCGTTTGCAGAAGAGATTTATTAGTATAAAATTATCCTTTACTATGGTGGTATGTTTGCCACAAGGGCTATACCATAGGCTTATTTTACTGAGATAGACAAGAGTAGAGTAATTAAGAAGAAGAGCAACAGCTCTCATTAGGAGAAGGGATTTAAATTCATTTCCCCTCCTCCTCTCCTCCTTCAACCTTCTTCCTCTCCCTACACCCAGCCCCACCCCGTTTTCTATCGGAATACTTTATCACCCAAAAACTTAAAGAAACTTTCCCACAATCCTTCAAACATTTCAAGAAGATAAATTGGCTTTCATCTGAAAATATAGGGATGGTGTAATTTGACCCCGAATAATACTTACTGTATTGAAAAAAAGTAAAGAAAAAAATAACTTTTTATAGTGGCTGATTTTTTTTTACATAGTTGTTATTCCACATTTTTTTTATGTGTGTTATCTACTGATTTTGGTATATTTGATTTAAAACTCAGAAAATCATAACGGTTGGAACGTAAACTGAATGTCAAGTTTGTTTTGTCTGGCTTGAAGGTGATGGAGGGTCGGGGTTCAACTCTTGGGTGTCATTTTTCAATTTTCAGAATATGATATCTAGATGTAGAATTCCTCACTAAAAAGTATAAATAATAGCTTCGGCTATTTGATTCTTAAATATACAATCCCTTACAGTTATAATTATTGTACAAGTGGCAGCAGTATGCCAACTACCGAGTCGAAGGTGGCTACGTTATCTGATAGCTCGTGATATTAATAAAATTACACATTTTTAGCCGACAATTTCCGCACGTCCATAATAGGCTCTGCCTTAAAATATGTGTGAAGAATGACCCTAGACACGGGACGATTCCTGGATAGCTCAGTGGGCAGAGCATTGGCATATTATACCAAAGGTCCCACCCGGGTTTATTCCCGTGTCTAGGTGTCATTTTTAAATTTTCAGAATATGATATCTAGATGTAGAATTCCTCACTAAAAAGCATAAATAACAGCTTCGGCAATTTGATTCATAGTTTATTGTGTCAGAGTATCTGATTTTCTATGTCCATCAGCCATAGTTTACTGTGCCAAAGTATCTGACTTTCTATGTCCATCGGACATAAGTTTTTGTGACAAGATGTCTGACATTATTTTCTATGCTCATAAGGCATAGTTTTGAATGTTAGTCTTAACGCTCTTTTTCTATGTCCATAAGACATCGGTTTTCTTATGCCCATGTGGCATAGTTTAGAATGAAGGGTTTAATGCTCTATTTATTATGATCCATACGACTTTATTTACTATGTCAGTGTGTCTGACTTCTTTTTCTAAGTCCTTAAGACATAGTTTTGTATGTTAGGGAATAATAATGACTCCCTAAACGGTATGACCATGTTTAGGATCTATTTATGGCAGAAATCAGCTTATCTAACGTTTTCTTTAATGACCTAGTTAGGTCAGTGACAGATAGCAGTCACTATTATTTCTTTTTAGTGTATCTATTTACGGTACGCAACCTGAGGGAGCACTACTAGTTTGCAGTAGTGGCCCGCGGGGATTGTGTTTTGTCTCCGGCCCCTTCAGGCGTCGTTTGTATGAAGCATAATAAATATTGTTTAAACTAATTATTGTGTGCCCAAGATTGGGTTGAAGTATAAACATACTATTGAATGTCCAGGCAGTACTTATTAGTAATTTACCGGCCATTGTAATTTAACTGCATAGATCCATGTTAGCTCGCCATTTACTATTTGTAATATGCTGGTTCCCCTTCATTGAGATTATTCTTAGGTTTTCGTAACTCTCTATGGAGTTAACTCAAGCTAGCTAGCTTATATAACTACCTTCATAGTAACTCTATAAAATTAGGATTAAATACCCCTTGTTTTCATTCACTATAATTTCACTATTATTCATGAATAGACCTTTCTGGGAATAGCTAGGCTGGATTGTCTTTATGTATTGGGGCTTAACCTTATATTATTATTTGTTGCCAATCTTTGACTGCCGCTATGTTGAGGCAGACGCTCCTTCGTAGGAGAATGAGCGTTGATCCTTATTTTTAGATTTATTAAAACTAAACAATATGTCCAATCTTACTTCTGTTAGTTCATAGTCATCAAGGAGCTTATTTATATTCCTGCCTATCGGGAAGTATATGACTATGATAAATGAATAAAGTTATCTTTAATAACAAATGGCCTGTTTGATCTAATATCAATTTAAAACGAATGTAATTCTATTTCTCTTGCTTACATTTAATGAAACTGATTTGTTAAACTTATTTATTTCTCTTATGTCTCATCCTTCCCAAAACTTCCTTATTTAACTTTGTTTATAATTGTAATCGTCACTTCTTTTACTTGATATGAGAAGCAAGGTTTCAAGAACTATCAGCTATATTAGTGCAATAGCTTGAAAATAAACTATTTACATACGTGATTTGTCTTACACTAATATAAATTCAAAGAGTATCCATACATTTTACTTTATTCACGTTAGACTCCTTAACACAGCTGATAGCGCTTATGTCTAATGATTAACGGGTCCTGAGTCCAACCCTTTGTAGGGTCGAAAAATGCTATAAATGTTGTGATAAATTGATGGTAAGGAAGGCCGGATATTATGTGTTGCTTGGAATGTATTCGGTTTGTAAGTCGTGTGTTTATATACTATGTTAAACACACTAGCGAACAGGAGGACAAAAGTGCTAGTCTTATATTTATTCCATGTCTCCTACCCTTCTAGAATAAAATAGAGAGTAAATGAATTGTATAGTGTCTTTTTTTCTTTTTTTNTTTATTTGAGATATTGTACCTAACGTGCACTTTTTGAACCGATTGATTAAATCAGCACACGAATTATAAAATAATTAGCTAGCCCACATTTCAACGATGATAAATATTTCAGCCATGCCAGGAATCCAACTAGGGAACCTTAGCTTAGTAGACAGACACGCTACCAACTGAACTAAGGTGTCGGAATATCTTAATACAAAATTATTTTATTTTCTTAAACATTATCGATCAAGGTTATTTTAGTCACACTATAGACTCAAAGATTGGCATTCAATGACGATATAGCTTTATTACGCAATCGACTGAGAATTTCCGTGAGCTCGACTGGTCGATCCTGATGTATAGGATGTATTTCAACGAAATTTGTCATAGCTCGCATTGAGGGAGAATAAATAGCAAACCACGTGTTAGAAACAAAAAGTGGTCACAACGGAGATGGATCTAAGAACTCCTAGGTCAGTGTCCGCTAAGATATATTTTGCTACTAAAGCTGAATTCACACGTACGCTGAAATTTGACAGCAGTACAGTGAGTCCGCAACTCTTAAGTGGTGCAGCTGTTCACATACTCGCGGAAATTTGGGAACCTTTGTTTACCCATGATGTATTGAAACGTCAAACATAAAAACGTAAATATTACAATCAGTGTAAGTTTCTTTATTCAAAATAAAATGAGAGGTTTTACTAACTTCCAGGGTTTGATTTTGTCATCGATAAACCTCATGGCTTCCAATAAACTGTATTTTTTAAATCATCACTTTTGAGATACGACTTCGTGAGAATGTGGTGTGTTTATAAATAACGCATGTTTTAAAGTTTGCGCATGCGCTGATCGGGTCTTCTTGGCGGGTTTTCTGTAGAAGCGCTGGAAAAGTTGAAATTATCTCTACTCGAGCAGTGCGGGCTACGCTGGCCATGCGGACTTCTTGTGATTGGATTAGAGCTTTCACGTGACCAAATATTAGCACTTCTCTGGTTTTACATCGAGCGTATGAGTCCACAGTAGCCCTGCCAGTTAAAAACTTGATTAGTCATTCGCAGCCAGTGTACAGGCCAACCCCATAAGTTACTATAACAGCTTGCACATATTCAAGCATCAATAATTATTAAACAACACTAATAATAAGTTAATATTATATCAATATTTACTGCAAAAAATATGTATTGTAATTTTTTAAGGACTTTTTCTATTAAAGCTGAACTGTACTATACACATATACCTATGCACACACAAGAGGTTCGTTGTTGCCAACTTGGTAGTTTATCGAACCTTATCTGTCTTGTTATCAGTTTTTTTTATTTTCCCTGAATCACCTGCTAAAAATAAATAATGGCGAATGACAGAGCGTAAAGCTAAGGTCACTTCCTCACGGTCGGGTGACAAATAAATGTTCACACGACAGTCAATATGCTACTAATAACAATTTCATTTGTTTTTGATAAAAAGATAAACTGTTACAGAATAAACAAACTTGATAGATGATCCTGAAATTGCATTTTGTAAATGTTACAAAGGCTGGTTTATTTATTATTCCCTTCTTCATAGACACGGTGATGTATTGAGTGCAAATATTCTGTTAGTGAGAAATATCAAGCAATATAACTGTTTATCTCATTTATATTATTATTAATTAGTGTATTTTAGAGAAATGATGTGTCTGACCTATTAGCACCTTATTCTAGTTGGCTCCAAGACACTCATAACATCCTTGATCTCGCAGGAGATATTCAAACGGGAATCGAACCTGACACATTCATAATGGGTAGATCTTTAATTTAGCATCTTTTTGTTTTCTTTCTTTTTTGTCCCTGTGCCACACAACATGTATGGGCTAAACGCATATGTACTAATTACTCAATATAATAGGAATGAGTAAGGTTTAATTTTGAAGAAGTCTACGCGCATATTTTTTGCGAGGTAGTTGAAAACCATTAAAAAAAAATTAGTACATCCAACCAGGATTTCAACCCCGATCTCTGTCATCGGTAGTCTATTTTTTAGCACCACGTATTACTTACTATCCGGTCGGGTTATACGCTTGTGTACTAAGATAATGGTTTTAGGGATTAAAAAGGTTATATTTAGAGGAAGTGTACCTGCATTATCCTGAATGTCAAGTGGAAAATCATTTTGGGAAAGTCAACCTCAGTACACCCGACCCAGATTCAAACCTTGATCTTCCCATTATCGGCAATCTAGTCTACTGTGAGAGCAGTGCCTTGGAACCATGCGGCCACCGAAGCAGATTCTATTTCGAGAGTGAAGCCTTAAAACATTCAATCACTGAAGCTGGTCAGTTAAATCGTCAATTAAATATTAATAATGATAGCGGTGTCAAAGGATAGGGCTATGCCAAGGTAAGACTTTTGATTAACTTAACCTGTGACGAAACGAGCATCCAACACAGCATACTCCAACCTGCATTGGTGAGCAAGCAGTCTAAGCTTCACGGTTATTAAATCTGGCTTACCAATGGGGTAGGTAGAGGGGGATCAGGGTTCGACTCCCTTCCGAATGTACTAAGGGCGTTTTTCCCCCTAAATTGTGTCCTACTTTTCTTCCACATCTAAAATTATATATTCCCCATCTATTCCCCACTAACGTAATTAATACTTATTTATATATACAAGTAAGTATTATATATGTATATAAAAATAAGTATTAATTGCTAATGGGGCATGTATGAGGAATATATATCAAAGTTCTCCTTTGGTCGTACTAAAACGTGGTAAAAATTACAGGGACGAGTGCCAAATACTGGACGGAATATGAAGTAGTAAATTAAGTAAACTTAGTTTTAAGGTAGCCCAAGTATCATAGGGCTCGTTCTGAATATTATTGCTGCTAAACCAATTAGTGGTCAGATAGTAAGGCTACTAAGAGGGAATCACAGTTTCGACTACCCGATAATAAACTAATCCATGGGGAAGTAATGAGGAGGGTAGCTCAGAGAAAATATACTCACACTTTGTCGAGAGAGTATGGAAATACCATGGATAAAATCTTATTTGCAAAACCACCTACAACGCACATGGATGAAAAAGATCAAATTAATTAGTAATGTACCTGTATCTGCATGGAAGATGAGTGTAAAACAGTTTAGGGAAATATTTTAGCCCCAAACTGTCGCAAGTAAACTCAACCAAAATACATATGCGGTTGGATTAATTAAAATGAGAATTTCATTCAAGAGTACACACATCAATTAGAACCAAGCTCAAAATTATGTTTTGAAATGGCACTTTTAATAATAGTTTGTTTATAAAAGAGAGTAAAAAAGCGGGTTGAAAATATGAGCACTAACAACAATAGTTTATTTTAGAAATCCCATGTTATTACCATCCCGGTATATATGCATGCATTTCACAATTGGAATAGGGATGATGGAGGTATAATTTAGAGGAAATGTACCCGGATTTGTGTGGAGGGGGGGAGGGCAGAAAACTATCTAGCAAAAAATACCTCCACTACAGTCGAAATTCAATCCTTGACTTTCCCGTCAACGGAAAACAAAACTAATTGAAATTAAGATGTAAGTTATGTCACGGGAATATCAATTTTAGTATTACTAGTATTAAAAAGTTGTAAAACGATATTAATGATAACTATTTGTCAACGGGAATAGATGGTGTTTGCTGCTCGCTTTTGAAGGGATACTATAAAGGAATCCCCTTTCAAAAATATTTCAAATACAAGTGTAGTTCAGTCACGATAAATTAAACCTTTTTTTTTTTGACAATTTTGACAAGGATAAATAAACTTACACTGAGCACCAACGCATATGGTGTAGTGCTAATCAATCATTTTTGACATGGGTAGAGCAAAGTTGACATGTTCTATAAAAAGAAAATAATCAAAGGCTTACTATTATTAATATTTTGAAAAAAACATGTTATCTTAAAAGATTGAACTTACTGTGAATGAATAAACGAGTAGTCTACATAGGTAGCTACGGGGGCTAGGTCATCAATCTTTTCTTGTCTGCATTACATGTGACTGGGAGCTCCAAGTTCAAATCCCGACCGGGTGTACCACAGTTTTATCCGGTATCCGATTTTCCACTCTTCCTCAACATTCATAAGCGTACATTTCTACTACATCATTTCCTCATCCCTACTCCACAAGTGTAAATATGAGGATAGCCCGCACGGGACAAATATCAAGACGAGACGCCAAAAAAAAGGTACCATTCGTGAGATAATCTATGCATATAATAAACTGTAAATTGGTCTGTACGTTCTATTTAGTCTGTTTGTTTCAAGTAAACTCGGAAAGTGATAATCGGATCGAGATGGGACGTACTATTTTGTACTTCTTATTTTAAAGAATAAATGATTAACTAAATACCACTACACTATCTCTTCAGAGAGTGAAGCAGTGTCGAAATAGATCTAACTGTTAATACGGTTAAATTTGCGTTTTTAACTTATAAAAATGCAAGTTTATTAACTTTTAATGTAATATTCTTTGTAAGTCTCCTTAGCAACGAGGATTTGGAAATATCCACAAATCTATTATAAATCTTCTTGGTAACAAGGGGTTTGGAAATATCAACAAACCATGAATGTAGAATATATTTTTTTCTGTCTTACTTTATCGCTAAATCAACTGCAATACCAACAGTAATTACAGAACACATTTCAATCTTAAATCCAGTGAGAAACTATATTTTGTGTCGGTTGTTTTATATTCACATTAACAGGCAAATCATGTTGCTTTAACAAATAAAACCACTTAGGTAACTTTCAACATCTTTATATTTTATCGTACAATTTTATGGATACATATTCAAAGGAATAGATTAATTATCCCATTAAAAGGCAGAAAGTATTAATTAACTACAGCAAGCAGCAGTACATAGGAGACTATTTAAATGTTAATAAAGATATTTAAATTAATAATTTATTCCAATAACTGTGATATTTTGTTTTGTTTGTTCCTACTCCTCTCACTTACGGTTAAGTGGAAACATGGGTATCTATATATTTCCAAAACTTATGTAAAAAACTACTTTTCTTTGAGCTTACTCCGATGGCCGCATGGTCTAAGTCGTCACTCTCACAATAGATTATCCCAATAATATTCAATCTTTTTTTTTCGTTTATCCCCAGATATAATGTATCTTGAACTTTGTATCCCAAAAGGGGTTGGTGCATAATACCAGCTACATATATTTTAATATCTTCATCCAAAATTTAAAAAATAACGTTGCCAAATCGTATGTCCTTAAATTCAGGTATATTGTGGATAACTCTAAATCTGGCCTTGGCTATTTAATGATTATCAATAAAAAATATATATTATAATATATTATAATAAATTTATTTTTGTTTATTTAATTTTATGTACCCCCTAAGATATATCCGCTTACCTCAGGTTGCATACCACTGGATTGGACTGCCAATGATCGGGAGGTTGGGGTTCGAATCCCAGTTGGGTATAGAACCTACTGAGAGTGTTTTCCTAAATGGTTTTTCAATCTGCATCGTCGCAAATGGGGATACACTTTCTATAAATTAAACCTTCTTCATCCTTAGCTCATTAGAGTAAATAGTACGTATTATGCGTAAAAACCAAACAGGTATTAAGACGCGTTGACAAAAAAACTTATAATTGTTGTTAAAGATTGAAATTGGTCAGGGAGGTATAAGAGCAACCAATTGAAGTATTTAAATAATCGTAGAGGGACAACCTTAAACAACCATAAGTGTCTGAATATTTAATATTTTTCTAAACTGTGATGATTTTATCTCCAAAGTTTTTTTAACAATGTATATAAAATTTATTTTTACATATCTTTTTATTGCTCTTAGGAAAATATTGCGTTCTAAGGATGGCGTTCATTTCTGAGCTCAGTTTATATTTTGTTTGAAAGTTTGTTTTTAAATTAGATTGGAAAGTATATAAAAAGTATAGTAGGATGTTGAACATAATAATGTAATTTAGTTTTGCTATCTGTCTGTCCGCATGAATTATTCAAACACTTCTAAACATCCCAAAATCTAAAATCTGGCATGCTGATGGCTCTAGAGAAACTCCTAAAACTGAAAATTCAATATGGTGGATTAAAAATAGTGGATCAAATTGGGCCAAAAACATTTAAAATGAATACCTTAGTTCCGTTTCTGTACTGTAAATTGTTCCAGTTCTATTTAACTTTTATTTGTTTTAATTTTTTAACAATAAAATATAATATATGCTATGTTACTCATTTTTCTTTTTAATTAGCACCAATACTACAAAATATTATTTATAGAGAAACTATAATAATTATAGTCTTCAAAATAAATTTCAGCTTTTAGCACATATTTATATTGTCATCTGTATTTTGATATTTTGTTTCAAATAGCCTACTTTTCACGTTTGGTAACACAATTTAAAACACTAAAGGATTAATATTTATAAATAATTAAAGATTTGATTACTTTTTCCTGAGATTAATTTTATCTATTATAAAATAACAAAATTACTCTTTAGATTCCCCGTGTGAATAAAGGAAACACCAGCTAGATTTTCTGCGCATTAGAATTTTTATGGGGTTTTCCTTTCCTTCTGGATAAAAGATAAGGACACCAAATTATCAACTTTTAGAAAACGGGTCTTTCTGTCCATTTGTTTGTTTACAGTAAAATCAAAAAGTTGATCATCCGATTGATACGGGACCTCTTCTGTTGTACTCATTATTTTTCAAAGGAACATGGTAAACTATAGTATGATTTTGGTAGGAAGAACAGTAGAAGTTAGCTACTAAAGTTACTTAAACAATTTTAATATATTCATACATCAAGTCATGTTATCTGAAGTTGTCATTTTTGATTGATAATATCAACACCTATAAAATAACACAAATAATAGAGTAAAATGTTATCAATGTTGGCTGCAAAGAAATATGTTTGTATTTTCTCTACCGTTCTTCCAACCAAAATCAGGCTATATATACCAACACGCTAGCTCATCAACGAGAGAATTAGTATAAAGAAAATAATTTTCGTAATAACTGAACACTGGGAAAATGTAACGATCATTGACTTTACTTTCTTTTATTTAAGCAGGTGGGTGTGATTTAGGATGACCTTGATGAAAGCAAACAAAAATAAGGAACTTGCCAGCAACTTAAATAATAGCCAATCGGTAAAGATTCGAAAAACATTTGGCAATTTTTAAAAGTTCAACATATATATACGTACAATACTAGGTGACATTTGGTTGTTACTTTCTCATGTAAAGACATAACTCAACAAAGTGGGTTCTTCAATGAAATTACTATCTCTTTGCCTGTCTTAGGTGCACCACATATTTCACTCAGGGCAGGTACAGAAGAGGCAAAGGTTCCAGTCAAGGCACCATTGACACCAGTCCTCAGAGAGTTTTTAATGGTGCAAGTGACATGGTGTGTGAATTACAGGAACTTCTGCTTCTGCTTTGGATGACGAATCAGACTGGATCCCTAATTTTTAAACTTTCAAGCAAACTCATAACTCATGATCTCGCAAACCACAGACTGTACCAAAACAGAACTAATTTTAAAATGTTTCTATTATCTTGCGAGTTGGTGATTTTTTTTCTGCCTCAATCTGACAACGCTGGGAAAATCAAAGACGTTCCAAAGGATTGAGCGATGGGATATAACAACATTTCATTGTACAAGATAGGTAAACGATAGTAAACACTATTATTGTATCGAGTGCATCATATAATACGATTTGTTTGGTTTTATTAGGAACTATCTTTCCATTTGTTTGCAACAAAGTTTATTATCTCAAAACTGGATCAGATTATATAAGTATCAGTTAAACGTCTTCTTCTTGCATTAGTTACCTAAGCTTATTTAGTAGCGTGCTTGTCTGTACATTTAAATCACTAATTAATTTGAAATAATTATAGCAATATTTTATCTTCGAAACTATTTTTAAAACATAAATATACCCTAGAGCAGTTATTTCCAACCTGGGGGTCACGGCGTTAATCCGAAGGGGTCACATGTTTTGTGAGGACTATAACCTTATACTGTATTAACTCTCTTACGAGATTTTGATGAGTATAGTTAAGTTCAAAATCCAAATAAAAACCAAATATTTTGGTTATCTAACACCAACTGCATGTTTACCAACAGAGTTTCAGCAGCCTCATATTTGGGTGAGTGGCACTGCAAGCGCTCGATTTGTTCAAATTCAGAATATTCGCCAAGTTCTTTATTCACTTCTGTGAGCTCTCATTCGCTTTCGTGTAAAAGCCGAGTGTTAACGAAGCTGAGTCAGCCTGTTTCCCTGAGTGGTCAACCCCCGATCGTGCGCAATGTGTGTTTATCTGGCAATCTTGTGACACTGTAGTACTGTAGTTTACATTTTTGTGTGTTTACATAAGTTTCCCTCCTTTGTTCACAAAAGTATATGTGAATTACATTATAATTAATAATGACATAGATAAATTTCTAAAATGAAGTTCTGCTAGTTGCAGCAGGGAAGAGTCTGGTAAGAAAATAAAAGTTAGAAAGTATGTTGAAGATTTTTTATCGTTCTGTTTCACTAGGGTTGAAAAAATGGCGAGGAGAGACCCTTGTGCTTGCTGTGTTTGTCTGTTTTACCTTCAGAGAGTATGAAACCTAACAAGCTGAAGCGACATATGGTATCATAACACAACCAGCATCAGGAAAACAAGGTGATTTTTTTAAAGAAAAAATTGGAAGAATATTCTGGACAGTCCAAATCTATTATAAAAATGACAAGCATTCCTACCAATGGACTTCAGGCATCATACAAAGTTTCATATATAATCGCAAAATGTAAGATGCCTCATTCTGTTGGAGAGACACTCGTTTTGCCTGCCGCTGTCGAAATCACTGAAATAATGTTTGACAAAGCATCCGCAGATCTAGTCCAGAAGATCCCTCTGGAAGATAACATAGTGGGAAGACGAATATCTGATATGGCGCAAGACATACAATAACAACTGACCAAAGATTTAAAAGTGTTAAAATTTGCAATACAGGTCAACAAAGCCACTGACTCAGTGAAGTATGCCCATCTTATATCTTATGTTCGCTACATCAATAACATATCTGTCAAAGAGGAACTATTATTCTTCAAGCCAATTCTGGGAAGAGCCAGTGCCGAGGGACTTTTCAAGATTTTGGATGATTTTTTGACAACAAATGAGGTGAGGTGGGAAAATTGTGTTGGGATGTGCAGTGATGGTGCTCCTGCCATTTCTAGAAAAAGAAGTGGTTTACAAGCTCTCGTGAAAGGAATGGCTCCCAACACCATCTAGACTCACTGTATGATCCACAAGGAGTCACCTGGATCAAAAAACGTGAGTACAAAACTAGGTGTTGTCTTTAGTTCCATCATTAAAATAGTTAACTACATTAAGACAAGACCAACTGAATAGCGTTTGTTTGCTCCCTTATGCGAGGGAACAGGGGCTGAACACAAAGCTCTTTCATAGTACTACTTTGCTCCACGCTGGTTGTCACGTGGGAAAGTGCTCTCAAGGATGTTTGAACTGAAGGATGAAATTAGTCTTTACTTCAAAGACAGTGACTATCCCGGGAATAAAAATTAGATCAATGAAAACAGTTTCTTCTATTTCAAACTAGCGTGTCTTGCTGATATATTTGAAAGACTTAATATTTTAAACACATAACTGCAGGAGACTGGATCGAACAGTTTAACTTCAAGTGACAAGGTGAGCGCTTTTATTGAGAAATTGAATCTATGCCTGGCTAAAGTTGAAGAAGGTTTTTTTGACATGTTCCCAAGAGTGAACGAATCGCTTGAAGAACATGACAATGTGGGCCACGATTTTAACACATTTTTTTTATCACTGACCACCTCATATTGCTAAAATTATTATTCAACAAATATTTGAAGGAATCTGTTGATGTCAGTAAAAATGAGTGGGTGCGAAATTCTTTTTCTCTTGAGGCAAAAAAGAGGCTCTCAACTAGTGAACAAGAAAAACTGATAGACCTGTCCTCGGATCGCACAATGGAACACAATTTTAAAACATGTGAGATAACACAAGTTTTGGCTTCAGGCTGAAAATGAGTATCCAACAACGAGTGCAGAGGCTGTAGCTCTTGCCATTTTCCCCGACCTATCTCTGCGAAACAGGATTTTCTGCTGTAGCTACTATTAAAATTAAATATAGAGATCGGCTTAACATAGAGCCGAATCTCAGATTGGCTATATCTTCACTGGTGCCAAAATTTAATAAACTCTGTGCATCAATGCAGGCTCAAAAATCCCAATAACTGTGCAGCTTATGAAATTATTATGCTATCCATACACTTTGTTCTTTTAAATTGTTTATTAAAAGTGAGTGATACCTTTGATAATAGTTATATAATCATTTTCTATCAATTCAAAATATAAGTTCTAAATGTAAGGTGTCGCGACAATCTCAGAGTAAAAAATTGGGGTCGCACTCCAAAAAAGGTTGAAAACCCCTGCCCTGAAAGTTCTCACTATGTCATTAATAATTAGAATGCTTCACCTTATTTTTAAATATGTATATTTTTATGTCATAAATTCCATTAATTTAGTTTTTAAATAATAACCTACACACACAATTTCAAAATTACTGTATATTTTTAATTTATCTTGTTTAATTGTTTTTAAAGATGAATATTGTGGCAGTCCACATATAATCAAATACCTTGTATATTATTACAAAAATATTTAAAACAATTCATATGCTTACTAAAATATCTTAAAATGAAAGGTAAATTTTGTCAAGCGAGTAAAATTTAAAAAATAGAACAGTCAGGATTTGATTATGAGAAGTCTATATTATGATGTCACGTAGTTGGAAGCTAGTATCAATAAAATTAAAATATATATTTGGGCCATTTCACACAAACAAATATTTTTATTGAATGCTTAGATGAATTGTCGGAAGCAATCATATGCTTTACTTCTGTAAACCTAATTTGTAAAAATGATAGATTTATTTCAACAAAATATTTCTCAGAAGGCTGCAACCAAAGAGGGGGATGGCATTCATTTTGTTTTATGATGATTTACTCGCCAGACAAGCACTGTTTCTCACGGTGGGAGGCTGGCGAGTAGAATTCTCTCGCAAGCCGCTGGTTTGACGTCAGTTTTCTCAGTGCCTTTCAAAATTCGGTCTTTGCGAGACTGTGTGTGAGATACAAGCAGTACCCTAGATACTTGTGACCCACACGTTTCAAAATTAAAGATCCTGCTACGTCTGCTCCGCGTGCAATGTGCGGTGGGTTTATTGAATATGTTTGTTATTACTTTTCTACCCAGCACATGAACAAACTCTTGTCAGACTACTTTTCATACGGCAAACCCTTTTTTTGTTTAAACAATTGTATTAGTAGAATTAGTTTGCAGATGACTTGATGGTATGGGGTTAAAAGGAAGAGGAAGCACAGGAACAACTGCAGGAGTGGAATGAGGAAGTGAATGAGTGTGGAATCCAATTTAGTATGGTGAAAAATGAAGGAATGGTGATGACAAGGCAGAGAACAAGGCCAAAAAAGGTGATAGAACTGGATGGAGCAAATTTTAAGGTAGCAAAGAGCGTAAAACATATTGTTAGTGTGATTGAGGCAAAGGGAGGCAAAAGAGAAAACATGGTGAGAGGAGGGCAGCAGAGAGAGGTTTTCTACAGGTGTGTAAGAGACCTACTATGGAAAAGAGAGGTGCCCTGAAGTGTAAGGAATTGTTGTATATAACATACTTCACTCCCATAGTTACGTATGCAGCGAAATCTTGGACAATAGAGAAATAAAAAAGTGGAGGCCATGGGAATGAAGTTTTTGTGGATCATGATAGCTGTCACCACCAGAGTTAGGATTAGGAATGAAGCTGTACGGTCAAGAGTTAGGGTACAGGGGGTACATGAGATAGTTGAGGAAGCAAGGATGAGATGGTATGGACAAGTAATGAGGATGGAAGGGAAGAGGATCCCACGAAGATTGATCGATGAAGTATGTAGGGTAGAGACCACAAGGGAGACCAAGAAACAGGTGGGAGGAATAGATAGCAACAAGCGTGTAAGTGAGAGGAGAAGAGTGGAAGAGTATGCAGGAGGAGAGTGATGGAAGGATAGGGAGAGCTAGAAGCATTTTATTAACGGACCCGGCCATAAGCTGGAAACAGTTCATGGTGATCATGATGATGATGATGATGATGATGAGTATAATTTAACGTGCACTATATTAATAAAAGAATCACACACTAAATTAACTCTATATAGACACAACCGTCACCCTCACCGGTGTTCACGTGGCTAAAGATTAGTATTATTATTTTACCCCACGTCCTGAAACCTATTCGCGCTGTACGAATTTATTAATTACGCTAGTGAAGTAAAAATGAATAAGGCACATGTTGACAGTAAATGTACACGCAATTGCATTATAGAAGAGTGGTGAACTATTTAAGAAAATCCACTCTCATTACACCTGACTGGGATTCAAACCCCAATCTTCCCAACTCCGGCAATACGATTCCACACGAGATTGACGCCTAAAAGATGCAACCATTGATGCGGGTGTCTCGTGATGGACTGTATTGCCGGTGATGGATCTATCAAGTATAGATTCTAGGCTGGGTTCATGAGGTGGGGTAGGTTTTCCTCTTACCTCTGCATATTAATGCGGGTGCACTTACTCTAAAACTAGTTAGTTCATATTTATCCATAAAGGGACCGCCTCAGCAAGCGAGAAGTTGCCGTGCAAACGTTCAGCTCTAACGCAATATTTAATTTTACGATGCGTTATTTCAAAATATGGTATACGCCAAAATAATGAAGTCGAAAGATTCCAACAAGGCACTTTTTCCTTAACAACCCTACAGTTTGAATTTTTTTAGTAAAAAATATTTGAAAATATGACATTAGCTCATATTCAACGACTTTTTATTCATATTTGCAGAGCTATGCGCATAGGAAAGGGCTCTCGATTCTACCTTTCTCTCTCAAATATTTTTTTTTTATTAAAAAAAATTGTAGCCTCACAACCAAAAATTTAAAGATATTTGAGAACTAGCAGTGAGCTTTCCTCTTTACCTTGAGATGAGAAGTTTTCTTTCCACTCTTTCCTATTCACATGATGGGAAAGTGTGGTTGTGGGGGAGGGGATAAAGGGAGTATTAGCTTAGATAGAACAGAGAAGTAGTTTCAGAAAACGACACAGACCATTGTATTTTAGGACGTGTGGTTTGACACTGATTGATTTCTTCTTGATGATTGAGACGGCCGCCTTAAAAACTATGCTCTTAGGATGAGTTTATATTCATACATAATGCATAACTATTGGTGAATTGCTTAAGGCACATAATGAATAAAAGTTGAAAAGATTTTATTTCAATTATAGAGCTCATAATTGAATTATTGGACTCAAGCCAATATCAGCCAGGAGGATGAGTAGAGAGGCTGTATCAGCCAGGAGGATGAGTAGAGAGGCTGTATCAGCCAGGAGGATGAGTAGAGAGGCTGTATCAGCCAGGAGGATGAGTAGAGAGGCTGTATCAGCCAGGAGGATGAGTAGAGAGGCTGTAACAGCCAGGAGGATGAGTAGAGAGGCTGTAACAGCAAGGAGGATGAGGAGAGAAGCTCTAGAAAGTTAAAGGCAAGTACACACATCAAATAGAAAATAAAATGTGTTCATAAGTGAGATTGTCTTATAGTAAATAGCTATACTTGTTTGTTAAAAACTATTTTTTATTTTCTTCAATGACTGCGATAGTAAATATAGTTGAAATGAAGAGGAAATAGTGTTTAATTCTGTTATTTAGAAGTAGAGCTACCCTAATATCAATGAAATTAATGCAATCAGAGCCAAAGAAAGAATAAATCCCATTTAATAATGCAGGCACTACTTAAATAAGATAAATTTTATGTTCCAAAATATACGATTTAATAATAGGAAATTGTGTTTTTTGAGTGAACCCTTGGATGAAGTAATCCTATAAATATTATCTACTTGAGCAAAAAGTTTAGCTAACTTCTAAAAACAAAAACAACCTATTTTAATAATACCTTAATCACCACGTTCCATTGTATTTATATTTTGAATTGTGCATTGTTCACTATTCCCTATTAGCTATTCTTTATGCAAACTTTCCAGTTACATGCTATTATAGCTACTGATATAAAGTAGATTCACCACTCGAGTTTACTTGGATGACAGCTCAAAAAATTACTTGAAATAGTCCCTAATTTATTCCTACGCCAACAACTGACATCCGTCACTTTGGATAGCTGTAATGAAAACATATGGTTTTGTATGAATGTTACAGTTGACCATAGTAACTTAGGACAGTAGTATTTATATTTATTTGAGGTCCAGCCACAAAACCTATTTATCGTTTTATTCCACTTAAAAATATTATTCACAGCATTTTGACAAAAGGTCAAACGAATACAGCTTTAAAATGGCGACCAACGAGTTTAAACCACGTGATTGATCATCACGCAAACAAGCTCTTTACAATGATGCACCCACGCGGTGGATTAAAATATTTTATTCAGTTTAATAACTTGAAATACGATCAAATATACATAAAATAATATATTATATATAAGAAATATTATAAGCTTTTCTCTTTAACCAGTAAATACGATGCTTGCATTGAAAGGTATTAATGTATGCACTATATTACACGTTATAAATAATATTCCAAAACAAAAAATAAGTAGGCTACTTTTAACTATGTTTAAAATATTGTTTACAATTGGATTAAAAGGAATTATTAAATATAATAAAATAGTGTGGGAAAAGTTAAGTTTACGTTATTTTAAATGTAAATTATAACATGTAATTAAAAAACTTATCACTTATAAAATAGTGACATTTTACAAGTGTTGGCAACCCAAAACCTAAACATGTGATTTTTTCAACTGTCATTCGGGTGAAAAATGTTATGGTGAATAGACTCTAGTTTTTCAAACTTTCGAGTTAAGTCGTCTCCAAATTAACATTTTATCCTGTGTTTAAAACATGCATGAGACTTACCAATAAAATAGCACTTGAATAAAGGTATCTGTCAAACGTGACGACTTAGTGTTACGACCATTTATTTCCTCGTTGAATAACATATTTCCAAGTAATCCTTATCTCTTAATTAAGTTTAAGTTATCTCTTAAGATGTACTTTATCTTAAAGCTTACACATGTTAAAATATTATTTTATGTTGTAGGTATGCAAGCACCACGCGTGATACTGTACAGGTATTTTATTAAGTACATCTATATTTAGCGAACAAAATTAAACACAGCCCCAGTTTGTCAGTAGAAACATTCTCCGGATTCCTGGTTCACCTCTATAAACACGTCCCGACAGAGGAGAGATTGTGTGCCACGCCGCTACGAGTAGGGAACAAATTTAATTTCAATTACTCGGCAATATCTGGTAGAATATGATATTCCTACCAAACTCTTACACTGCCCCGTTGGTATCATGGTCTGCACCAGCGGTTCCCAAACTGTGGTACGCGTACCACCAATGGCACGTACAGTTATTCCTGGTGGTACGCCATGAGAAAATCAAACAAAACAAGCAAATTAAAGTCGGAAAATTATAGGGCCTCATCAAATCTTATAGATATGCTCGGAACAAGCCCAACCAGAAGTAAAATAGATTTAAATAGTGTTTGGAGGAGTGGGCGCCATTAAAAATATACCTAAATAGGAATTCATGTTCAGCATCATCTTGGTGGTATGTTACTCAAAAAGTTTGGTAACCGCTGGTGTAGAGTATCGGGTTCGCTATATAGTGTATTGCTCGTGAAGGGGAGATCAAGGTTCGAACCACAGCCGGATACACTTTGGTGGTGGAGAGAGGGAGGGGGTATTCTACAAACTATGTCCCACTTTTATACGTTTTGAGTGAAACGGAGCCCAAACATGTGGATTTTACCATTATATTTGTCCAAATGTCTGTCCCTGGCCACAGAACTGAAATGGTTTGATGAGTTTTGTTAACACTTGATCTAAAGAATCTAAAAGGAAATTTATCAGGGTTATTTTTTTATTTTGACCTTAGCCTTCAAATTAAGGGTAGCGTACTAAGTTTTTTAATAACAAATTATTTGAAAATGGCTATAGCAAATTTGTTTAAAATATATATCTGGGGAGTGTTTGACAGGATAAATGTGTGTGTAGAGTGAGGGAGGGGGGGGGGGAGAATTTTACAAGGGTATTTTACTAATGAGTGATGACCGATATTGCTTAAATATGTTTGTTAATAAATAGTACGACACAATCGCACAAACTTTCTCATATTGTGTATTATGGCTTCAAATATAATTTTCAAAAATAGGTTTTAAATACACTATCCTTAATTAAGTTTTCTTACAAAAAATCACATCATCTTGTTAATCCCAATAACCACTCTTTATATATATATATATATATATATATATATATATATATTGTACACCAAATTATTCAGTTCAAATGTATTTAGATAAATTCAAATTTTCAAAAATAACTTATTGTAAACTATTCTAAAATTATTTATTATTGGTAAAAATAAAACATATTCTTATTTATCATGAAAAAATACTCCCAGATTCACATTTTGAATTCAATTTTCAAGGTAAGTTTTAGAAAAATTCAAATTGTTTATATATATCTTCCTTTAATTAATTTGATTTTAATACATAGATATACATTATTATTGATATAGTAAAATAGTCTCGCGATACCATTATTATTGTTAACCAAATCCCTAACAATATTTTTTATAATATTCAAACTAAAAAACAATTATTAAACTACCCAAAACTGAACCGAATTCTCCCCCCTTAACCCCAAAAAACAGATCATTTTGTTGTCAAACACTATCCCTGATATACATTTTAATCAAAATCGTTATAATCATTTCAAACAATATTTCGAATCTTCAAAAATCACTTACCAGCAAATGATTCTAAGAAATTTTTACCCGAAACCAAATAAACAGTGAATTTATCATTTCATACACTGCCAAGAAACCTATTTGGAACCAGATTGTGAGGGCCATTTTAAAAATATATCCAGTTTATTAAACGCCAGGTATCAGTGAACTACCCACAAATGAGTTTTACCCCCCAAAAATTATACAATGTTATTATTATTATTATTATTATTATTATTATTATTATTATTATTATTATTATTAGCACCGTGTCTTACTACCCATTCGGGTTATACGGAAACACACACATACACACACACATACAATGTTATTGGTCATACTACACAATTTTTAGATATAAAATTTAATCAATATCACTAGAGATATTTTCGAAATATTTAGAATTTTCAAAAATTTTCCAATAGAAAACTAACCTTCAACGAGTTTTTGCCCCAAAGTCAATCAAATAGTGATAATTTTCATGTCAAACAATTCATAGATTTGCATTTTAAACCAAATCTTTAAAGCCATTTTCGAAAAATCTGGAAGTAAAAAAAATACTCATAGTAAACTACCATTATTTGAAGAGCTAGGGATGAAAAAAAAGTTTTGTGGTATAGCCCTATAAAATATACATTTCAAGTTTGAACAAAATCTCTAAGAAACTATTTTGGATCCGTGGTACGTGACAAACAAATATGGGGAGAGACAGAATTGTATGAACCACTTTTTGGGCTCATGCTCACATAAAAAGTATTGTTTTGAATAAATGTAAAAGTTCCAAAAATATGCTTAAGGTATACAATCTGTGTTAATAATAAATATGTAAGTCAAAGGCAGGTTTAATCTTAACACATGATTGGTTTTGGAGCTTCCTGTGGTCTAAGGCGTCAGACTCGTAATGGATGTAAAAGTAAAAAATAAATATGCTCAAGTGGGTCAATGAAATTGTTGATTTTTTAAAAAAGAAGCTAAGTGCATAAAATTAGGTTTCCCTAAGAACATTGTTAAATATTACTAATTATTTTTAAATACCTACACCTGTTGGCATGGGGTTAAAGCGTCAAACTTGCAACATATAAGAGTTATTTAAAAAATACGGCTTAGAAGTACACCATAAGATTTCATTTAGTAGGTAAGGTTATATAACATTTCTGTTTCCTATGTTTCTCAGTTTATGAGCAACTCGCTAAGCTAAGGCTGCTTATACCAGCCCTCCCGAGTCGCAGATGGCTGTGATATCCGATAGCGTGCGACACTGTTGGTCTCTCATAGCTGACGATTCCACTCGTCCATCACAGACTCTGCCTTAAACTATGTATGAAGAATAACCCTGAGCAAGGGATGTATCCTGGATAGCTCTGTGGTAGAGCATTTACGCTCTAAACCAAATGTTACGGCTTCGATTCACACGTCCAGATGTGATTTTGTAACTACTTTAAATTGATTGAAATGTTGTTCCTTCCATACGGGCGGTGGCGTAATTACAAGGATTGGCAACCTGTGTGTTGATTTTCATGAATATTCTATATAATATAGATTATATAGAGTGAGTGAGATATACCTCAAGACAAGGTTATAAAGCTGCAAGTATATTTTCTTTAACATTGAGACAAAGTATATATAAAAATAAGTACAGCTTTATTAAACTTTTATGTTTAACATGATGTTAACAAAGTTATTAAGTTATTTTATTTTGGCTATCTATTTCTTCTTGGTATCATTTAGCTATCAATTAGATAGGTGAGAGTAAAATGGCTAATTGGTAATCTTGTGTGCTATGGATTGAAAGCAAGCTACTATGGTAATTATTAGTAATGAGGTGTATACAGGAAACTTTGGTAATTATTGGCAAGGAGGGGTGTACAGGAAACTATGGTAATTATTGGCAAGGAGGGGTGTACAGGAAACTATAGTAATTATTGACCAGGAGGGTGTACAGGAAATTGTGGTGATTATTGGCAAGGAGGAGTATACAGGAAACTATGGTAATTATTAGCCAGGAGGGGTGTACAGGAAACTATGGTAATTATTGGCCAGGAGGGGTGTACAGAAAACTGTGGTAATTATTGGCAAGGAGGGGTGTACAGGAAACTATGGTAATTATTGGCCAGGAGGGGTGTACAGGAAATTATGGTAATTTTTGGCAAGGAGGAGTATACAGGAAACTATGGTAATTACTGGCAAGGAGGGGTGTACAGGAAACTATGGTAGTTATTGGTAAGGAAGACTATACAGAAACTATGGTAATTACTGGCAAGGAGGGGTGTACAGGAAACTATGGTAATTATTGGCAAGGAGGGGTGTACAGGAAACTATGGTAATTATTGACAAGGAGGGGTGTACAGGAAACTATGGTAATTATTGGCAAGGAGGGGTGTACAGGAAACTATGGTAATTACTGGCAAGGAGGGGTGTACAGGAAACTATGGTAATTATTGGTGAGGAGGGGTTGTCAGGAAATTATGTTCAGCTTTAGTCAGTTCGAATTTTCAATGGTTGCACGTGGGGGTTAGTTCTCTCATCATATCAGCCCATAACCCTTCTTCCTCACTCTTTATAATACATGGTTGGTATTAATTATGCATTTTGGGCCTTGTAGATTGTAATTTATTACATAAAGAGGTCCTGAGAAGTGTGGGTGATAAAAGAACCATTTTGGATGTGATTTTTGTGTACAAAGCAAAATGGATCGGGCACATACTAAGGAGGAACTGTCTTCTGTACGACGTCATAAAAGGAAAGGCTGAGGGAAAGAAGAGCTTAGTAAGAAGGGGGGATTCAAATATTGAATTACTTGAAGAAGGAAAGAAGAAAATTCTGGGAGCTTAAGAAGGCGGAGGAACAGGGTGCATTGGCGATCTAATTTCACTGACAAAAGGAATGGAGCTGTCGTGAAATAGAACAAACAATAATAATAAATTTTATAATTTGTTGATTTAGCACAATTTATGCAAATATTTAAAAAATAAACGAATAATGAAAAGTGATGTTGTAATTATCATGATTGTATCAACCTTAAAGATAGGCTATACATTATTATTATTATTATTATTATTATTATTATTATTATTATTATTATTATTATTATTATTATTATAGGGCCTATATAACCTAATTGATACATCCCAATATGAGTATTTTATGTCAATGCTATCAGTCATGTGCGCTAAAAATTCAGATGTATAAATGATAAGAGTAAGTATGATGAAAGTAAAGTGTAGGGGAAATGTATGCTCATTTGCGTGGCGGGAGAATGGAAAAGTATTTATGATAAGCCACCTTTAGTACATACAGCCAGGATTCCAGCCCCGGCCAGCCCATCATCGGCAAACTAGACCAGACTAAGTTTGACATTTAATCCCACATGCCCGTCGATGTAGGTCACTACAGCTTATAGCATTGTTTATATTAGGTTTGATTAAATGTTTGATTCAAACACAGACTTAGCTTGCTGCACGAATAGCTGGACACCTAGAGTTAAAACATGTTTAATACTGTACCAAAAAGGTAAAAGCCTATATATATATATAACCAGTCTTACATAGCCAAAGGAATTACTGTTTACAGACTGTGGCCTGGATCAGTTTTTTATTCAAGCAACATAATTTCCACTACCGGATTGCTAGGCCTGTGGATATAATATATGGATTATAATCTAACTTAAGACTAGGATAAGTACAACATCCAGTCCCCAGCCACTAATTCATCACGGTGAAAAGAGTAAACCCACATTTCATCAATCATACATTTTTTGGCTATGCCAGTAGACAGTCAAGCTACCAACTTTGCTATAGTGTCCGACCAGCAAAATAAATATGAAATTTGTATAATAATTAAAAAGGTCTGTTACTTCAATAATGCAATAGGGCCTACCGATCCGATATTCTAACCTATATTCATTCTAATTATATAATAGACCTAACGACTGCAACAATGACCTTCAGTTGTCAATGTGGTTGTAAAACTCGGCAATAACAATAAATTCATTAGTTCTGAATGACTAGATTTTTTGAAGCAATTAAGTAACTAAGCGACTTATATAAAGACTATAGATTAACCTGTTTAATATCTATCGTTTAATCCTTGAGTTGCATTTATCATCATCAAAATATAATGAATATCACGGTGAGCTTAGGTAATTATGTAAGCAGTTTTCTCTTAACAATACAACTCAACTACATTTACTGTAGACATATGGTTAAATAAATCTAAAAATTGGTCAGTTTTATTTATATATATATATATATATATATACCAGGATCACAATCGACTTAACGTTCAGGTAAAGTTTACTTAATGTTCACTTAACGTAGAGTTTCTCCTCGTTTTTTTAAAATGGAAGCCATCACGATGCAGTTATTTAACGTTCAACCCACTTTGGTGACCGCATGGTCCAAAGCACTATTCTCGCAGTAGATTAGAGTGCCGATGAGGGGGAGACGAGGTTCTAGTCTCAGTCAGATGCACTGATGGTTGTTTTTCTAAAATTGTTTTCCACTCTCCCTCCACTTCCTTTAAATACTATCTTCCTAATCCCTAAAAAACCAATCGAGTAATTAGTACATAAACTATAATCCGAACGGGTAACAAGACGTGGTGCTATGAAAAACAAAGCCTATATTTTATTTAACTTAAGAGTTGTCCAGGGGATAACTTTTATGTTACGTGAACGTTAAGTAGTGGTACCACGTGCTCCAGCTAGCAAATCATGTTGCGAGCAACATCAACGGGGCTATTAAGTACTTCATTTGTTTGTTTATGGTATGCAGATGACTTCTTTAATACATATAGTAATTTGTCCGCGTCTCGCTAACTATAAAACGTCGTAGCTTCTTGTTACACTTTATTTTGTATATCCAGTAAAGCTTCTATTGCAAGTACTTGCATCCTAATCAGCCTTGAATGCTCGGGTTACGTTTTAGTGAACTATTGGTTTTCAAACAGTCCATACTCATTGTCTTTGTTTTGCTCGAGTTGTTACTTTGCGTTACGTTAATCTTGATCACAAACTAGTTTCTTTACATTAAGAGAACATTACATGAAAGCTAAGTAAACTGAGAGCTAAGTGAACATTAAGTTGATCATGAAACCAACATAATTTACACGTGTCTGGTTTTTATTTAATATTTACTTAGACTTGGGTAGAAAGTAGCAAAGACCAGTTCAGGAATGTTAAAAAAAACCTAATTGTTACTCAAACTCATAAGTAGTTTCTTCCAAATGGCTTTTTGAAGATCAACTTTTCACTGATATCCTGCGATAAGTTAGAGGTTTCTTAAGGAAACTAAATCCTCTTTGTTTCACTCTCTTTTTTATTATTTATTTAGCCCCGCGTCTTACTACCCGTTAGGGTTGTACACCTACGTACTAATTACTCTAATCAATGAAGATATATGAAAGTTTAATCTATAGTTAGTGTACCCACGTTCGCTTGGAAGGAGAGAGGAAAAGCATTTATGAAAAACCACTCTCAGTACACCCGATCAGGATCGAACCACAATCTCACCGTTATTGACAATCCAGTTTATTGTGAGAGTGACGTCTTTTTAGACCACGCGGCCACCGAAATGGGTTACACTCTCTTAATGGTTGAAAATATAGGTTGTGGATACAAATTAAACCACACCACACTCACACCACACTAGTCAAACAAATGGAATTTAAGGCAACGCAGCACAATCACACATCTGTCATAATCTAATAACAAAGGTGAAAATGTCGCAAACAGGGAGGAAGACAGACCTTTCATCTTGTTCTCGCATCCAGGGCTGTCAACGCCACTTAAGAGTAAACAAAAAATACCAAGCCACATATTCCAGTAAAATACCTCAAATAGAAAAATTTATGCAATACAACTATTCAATTTTCAAAGAAATAATCTTATCTGACAGATATAAAAGATTTTTTTTTCTTAGAACCGCGTTCTACTTACTATCCGTTCGTGTTATACGCTTAAGTAATAATTACGTATATAGTTTTAGGAACTACGATGGCTATATTTATATGAAATGCACCCGCATTTACGTGGAGGGAGAATGGAAAACAATTTTGAAAAAATTTCGTACACCCAAGCGAGATTTTAACCTCGATCTTCTCGTCATTGGAAGTCTGGTTTTCTTCGAGAGTAGCGTGTAAGATCCCGCGGCTACCAAAGTGGCTAATATTAAATTACTTGACCTACTGACACGTATCCATACGTCAAGTCATGAAAATCGCAACTCTCACTGTTGATAAATAAATATATATATATATAAAATAACACTGCTATCAGAGATATTTTTGCTTACGTGTATGATATAAATCCTAACTCTTGTAATAAATACATAATATTATGCAATTTCAATCAAATTATTTAGGTAGTTTTTTGCAAATTTAAAGTCATTATTTATAGTTTTTAGCGTAATTGTAAATATGTAGGACATGTAGGAGTAGGGGGTGTTTTTAGTTCCTTCAATTCTCTTACTTCCAAAAATAATTAATCACCACAGAGAATAAATGTTAAAACGAAAAACATCCTTCACGAACTGGTGAAATCATAAATCTTTTAGCTCACAGTGACATTAATCCCACCGTAAAGATGTTATAGGTTAATAGACGTATCTCCATGGTAATAACCTCATATGCAAGCTCCAAAAAATAGTATTTCTCGTTCAATCAATTCATACGCTGATGTATATGTTAAATGGTGTCAGTGGCGTAATAGATTAAGCTTGGGCTCCCCCGCAAGATTTATTTTCGGGCACCCAATTCCAAGTCAACTAACACCTTAATAAATGTTATAAAAAATAATTAATAGTCCTTAATAATTACTAATCTAGTAATCACACCTTATAATGATTGTCTTAGCCTCGGTTTTGTGTTGGAAACTTCATCAGTCAGTCAGCTTGGCTGCAGAAATAAAAAAATAAAAATCTGCACCTGTTAAAACCGAATGAGATAAATGAAGTAATGCTATAGTTTAATCATAATTTACAACACTTTATGTTAAACATATTCAACTATCTAAATTTTAAATAATCAGGACATAATTTATTTGATTACAATTATTTCTAACAAATTTATAGTAATTTAAGGTTCCCTTTCGTGGGCCCCCTTATAACATTGGCCCTCTCTTCCCCGCATTGCAGGCCTTACGGGCCACGGTGTTACGTCACTGAATTGTGACCATTTGGATGACTAGGATAAATTCAATAACATTTTGTCAAGGGTGGATAGTTTACGCCTATTTTTAAAGGTTCTAACTACTGTGATTCGATTATAGTTAAAGTGATTTTTGTTAAATGTTTTAAAGTTCAAGTACATGCTACCCACACACGTGATCACGTGGTCAAAGGCGTCAGTCATACAACGGACTAGATTGCCCATAGCGAGAAGTTTGAGGCTCGAATCTCAACTGGGTGCACTGATGCTGGGATCACAATCAACTTTACGGTCGCGTAACGTAGCGTTCACTTAATTCTCACTAAACGTTCATTTAACGTAAAGTAACTCGTGTGAGACCAGGATTCACGAAGCTTAACGTAACAACTCCAGAAAAAAACACAGACAATGGATTTGAACTGTTTGAAAACAAATTGCTATCTAAAATGAAACACAAACATTTAAGGCTGATTAGGATACAAGTACTTGCAATAAAATCTTACTGGATGTAAAAAATAAAGTGTAACAAGAGGCTACGACGTTATGGTATTCGAGGGACGTGGGAAAATCTGTACCAAAGAGTTCTTCTGCATTCCATTAAAAACAAATTAAGTACTAGTATTAAATAGCCCTGTTGATGTCGCTCGCAATTTGATCAGGGGCGCCCACAGAGAGAGTAGCCAGGGGGGACAACCTTGATCTCCCCGTCACAGGAAGTCTAGTCTACTGCGCGAGTAGAGCGTTAGACCACGCGGCTACTGAATCAGGTTTTGGAGGTTGTTCTGAATCAAGGTGTCAGGCTGTGACACACGCTATCAAAGAAGTTTACCCCCTGCCGTTTTGTTACCACCCACTTTTCAACAGTTTCCAAAGCCGTGTAGGGGGTTGAAAATGTGATTAAAATTACCATAATATAATTAAATAAACCTTAAGTTGTTTTCTTTACTTTTGATAAACATTGTCTAAGACAATATCATTGCGGTCAAAGGTAACTCTAGAAAGTCATGTTCTAATAACTCTTTTGTGTGTTTTATAAAAAATTCAACTTAATTTAGTAAAGTGGTGATGTTAGAAAGAAGTTTCTTTATCATTTTATAAAATGTGAACGTAAAAATTAAGTGTCACAGATTATTTTTATAAAATCTATATTTGTTGAATTTGATAGCTTCCGATTCTTATTTTTTGAATATGTTTGAATTCAAATCAGTAGCCAATCTAGAAATTATTTTATTAGAAAATATATTACTATTGGTTTTAATTTATACATTGGGTTTAGCTTAAAGTTAGTAGCTTTTAAGAGTGGCAAATTCTTTCATTGCCATATTGTAGTGCTTTTTTTTATTGTGAAATAATTTGCGACTTACATAAATTATTTGTGTTATAATAGAATAATAATTAATTAGTACCCACACATACATACATACATACATACATACATACATACATACATACATACATACATACATACATACATACATACATACATACATACAACACACATACACACACATACACACATAAATACATAAACACATACATACACATACACACATACACATACACACATACATACATAAATAACAACCCTGTTCCCTCAAGGGTTAGGCAAAAAAAAACTGTGCTTATAGCTCAAAAGACAACAAATATGTACTTACTCTATCCTCACTAAATTTCTACGTACGTCCTTATCTTTTCATACTCCCCTTGCTTCGAAAAAGTTCAAACACCGAGTTATCCTTCCATTTATATATAACTTTCTACCTAGATACACAAAATCATTCACTTACTCCAACAGTTTTCCATTTGTACTAAGCTAACATTAATTTCCTGATCCATCCTTATCAAAATCTATCACCTAAGTTTTGGAGACATTAATTATACGACGATCCATTTTGCCTGTCGACACATTCAAACGATTTAATGTATTCTACAAGTCACTTTCACTCTCAGCCATTAACGTGAACCACACTCTCACACTCTCACACTCACATTGTCCATTTGTATACCAACCGCGTCCTAACAAACATCCCTCATACACTCAGGGCCTGATTAACTATTAGGCTTATAAGGCTTCAGCCTATGGAGTAAGATTTTGGGAGGCGCACATTTTGAGCCATAAGTCTTTTTATTGGGTGCAAGAAATGTTGAATTAAAGAAAAACTATAACTTAATTAATACTATAGTATAATATAAAATTTGTTTCCCAAAGTAAAAATTGAAATCTGAAATAATATAACAAGGCATAAGGATTCTTATTTTAATGTAAAGCTACTTGAATTCTAATGTAAAGGCTAAGACAAATTAGTCATTCCAGGGCCCCTTGCTGGAGCCGCACTGGTCGTGCTGTTGGTATAGTAGTTAAACATTCATTCATTTTGATCTTGGTACATTTTTAATGCATATGTTGGTAGTACTGTTGATAGTATTTGTTCTTGCCTGATATGTATTTAGTTTTTTTAGTTCATATTAATATTTCATTTAATAAAGTACTTTCAATGCGGTAATGTTTGATGTTCGTAGAATAAACATTCTCTAAACCTGCGGTGGCACGTTTTCAGCTGCCAGTATTTTCTTTGATAATTTGAAATGAAAACAATTCAGTGTTAAATTTAAGTACATTTTTTAAAGTAACCTCATGTGTGTCAAAATAAATACTACCTATTATTAGTAGTAGTAGTAGTAGTACCGCGTCTTACTACCCGTTCGGATTATACGCACTTACGCTAATGTGTAATGGTAGGGTGATTGTGAGACGAAATGGAGGACCTACAGTTTAACGTGGAATCCGAACCACGGTGGAGGTCTGGCATTCTTCACATTCACAAGTTTTGATTAATACACATATTGCCAGAGGTGAAGGAAGGGTTTGGCAATCAGATAAATATGTGCCGGGACCGAGGATTGAATCCCGGACCCCCAGCACAGAAGTCTGACACCTTACCCCTAGACCACCAGGTCACCAAAACAACCTACTAAATGTTGGGTTTGCGTAATACATGTATTAATGTATTACATGGTATTGTGATATAGTTTACCTTTATTTATTAGTTTATTCCAAGCATGAATAATTTTTAACTATTAATATAATCTATATTAAATTAAAACATGTAATAACACATTTAATACATATGTATTTATTGTTTATCTACTTTTAGTATTATTGTTGGGGTTGGTGTGTTGGATTGCGGGGGACGTGGGGGCTACAAGAATATTAGCCTAGGGTGGCCTGAATCCTTAATCAGGCCCTGCGTACGCTTTTCCATAAACACAGTGAACAACCATTAATATATAACACAACCTTGTCGTACAACCCGTTCAATGTAAAACTACTCGCTCAAAGCTCCATCCACGCTAATACACAGGCTGTACTTCCATTATATACCACCATGATTACATTTACAAATCATTCATCCACACCATACTATCCCAGAACATTCCATAGCATACTCCTATTGACCCAATCGCACGCTTTCTCCAGATCTACAAATGCACAATATAGTCTCTACCTTACTGCCATGCATTTCTCAATCAGTTGTTGAAATCAAGAGATTGGTGTGTCGGCAGTATTTAATGTTTTATCTCACAGATGTTGCACGTTGGATCTTGTTCTAGGCTGGATTAGCATTTGCCATGTTTGCCTTGACAGTCTGAACAAATCGAACAAATCTGTGGTATTGTATTCGTTGTACGTCTAGCAGTTTCTACATTTATAAACTAGAGGCGCTAGTGTATGTGGAAGTTCCCCTCTAAGATACGATATAGATACACTCCAGTGGTAAGTATGGTGTACAAAGCCGGTTCCACACTTGTATCATTATTAGATCATCGTATTATATTCACGTCGTGATCAGGGCTAGAACGGGTTGACAATACGTGTGACACGTCTGAACAACATTTCAGCAGATCCGACACTCGTTACGTCACGATCTTTTTTTAGCGTTCCTTATTGCAATTAGTAGTGTTCGGTTCAAAGCACCTTCACACCTGTATCCTCACGCCGTATCTTCCTTTGATGTGACGGCGAAATACCTATCAATAGTGGGTCCCAGAGATCTGACACGATTGTGTCGAGGATACAGAGTTCATCAAAATTGCCACTTTCAAAATAAACGTCACGTCAGGAACACGATATGAGGATATGATACAATATTAGTGTCAATAATATCTGGAAGGACAACACCTAGAAATGGTTTATGTTCAGGGGGTAGTTGTCGTTTATGTGTGGCATCTTGAAGATGATACATTGTTGTGACATACTCATCTTATTGAACGGTGAGTCATATAAATTTGTGGATTTGTAATGTTATGAACAACATTCCGTTTATTTTTTGGTATGACCTGTTAAAGTCGTTTCTTAATACATATTTACTGATAGTTTGAATCAGATTTCTGGATTTTTAAAATTGACCTTTCATGCTTTCAGCAATATAAATTGAGTAGCTTCATCATCGTTACTAATTTTTTTTTAATTGTGAATTTGATTGCACCGAATAACCTCGATTATCCATCAGAGACCGGGAACGAAGCTAGGACAGTTATAAGTAGGCTGCGGATTTTGCATATATGCATGTTTTTATGATTTGATAATATTGATATGCTATCTTTACAAAAATGTATTTTATGGGACATCTAATAAACCTACTAAGTTTTATCTAGCATATTATTAAATATGTCATATGTTAGTGCATATTCTGGGTGAATATGCATATAAATACATATATACAGTATTTTTTAATATCCTAGATAACATTTCTTCAATTCTCGGGAAAAATTTAGTCTTTCAGGCCACGTCACACGGTTCCCCTTACTTCCCCGAGGCCACATCGTACATCACACCATTCCAGAATTGTAGCGCGTTACAAACAACATGACCTTCTATTAAGTTAATATTCCAGTGTGTAGTTCTTGTTTGCCTTTTGCTGTGCGTGCTTACATATATCCAATCACGCCAATCCCTTACGAGGTAGGCAAGAAACTATGTATAGATCTCTAATAAACAACTTTGTACATATTCCATACTCACTTTATCCACACTTCCCTATCCTTGAACACTTTCTTCGCTTTTCTATAATGAACTGAAATAATAGTGCATGTTTATAGACTATTGTATTAGTAGTTTTGTTTTATATTAGTTTTTGTCTCCATCCAAGATAGTACATTTGTTGTTTTACAAAGTTAAAAAAAAAGTATTTCTTTCATTGAGCTGTGAATTACACATTCAAATATGCCAAAAGACAAAACTGTAAAAAATGTAATGTTTAAACGGTGGATCCAAGAGGATCCTACGCTCACGACAGACGGTAAAGTAATATATTTCCAAGTTTGTTCAAAGCAGGTAAGTTTTGTATGGGTAGTCTTGCTTCATAAATACACTACATGTATTTACTCGTGGGACGGCTGTAATCGACCTTTTCTATCGTTACATTTCACGCAGATCTCATTGCAGTGTGAATAAGTACATTGTTACCTGCTAAATTAATGTGGTCGACAAAAATATATAAATATATCAAGCAGCAGTGGCATGTCGTGGAGAGTTGCCAGGGAATCACACATTGTTAATACCGTATCTGTGATAGGTTCTCGCTCACTTGGGCCCTATTTGACCAATCATACATATGCTCTACTCTGCATGTATCGCACGGGAATATATACCTCGAATACCTGACCAATAAGCGTTATACTGAGGCGTGTGAACAATTCACAGGTACAGTTTTAACTAATGCTTCTTACCCTGGCAACACTTCACGAGACGCCACTTCCATGCAATAATTATGTGAGAAAATGCAGTACATTAAAATAATTGTAATAATTTTGTAAGTGAATTTTCTGACAGTTTGCCTTTTAGGCCTAAATGGTAAGAGAATAAGTAAGAGCATATATTATTATATTCTAGGTAAAATGCGAAAAACGATTCCAAGTTGTTCAACACACGCTAACAGTTACTCACATTAGAAAGTGAAGTGTGAAAAAACCTCATACAACATTAACAATGAAGCTAAAAGAGAAAGATCCATTTTCTGAATATTTGTTCCACTCCTTAAAATTTTTAGAAGTATCTAGTTGTATATTGTAATCTGAAACATAATCATTAAGTTGTTGTAGAATATGTTTTTAAAAATTATCATATAATTCTAACTATAATTCTTATTTTCTTACTGTGCATATTTTCCAATTTTACTTGCATATTTCTTTAGCTTTAAGTGCGTTTTTGCATGCATATTTTACTATATTTTAGTTAATATAAGTCCGCAGCCTAGTTATAAGAATCTATGGCCTTTTGAATTGTTACTTAAAAATAAAAACTTAAGGAATAAAATTTAATTTCACATTATTTTGTAAGAAAAATTCTGTCAGTTTATTTTGTTTTAATACTACTGTATATTGAGTGAGTCATGACAACAATGTGGAAGAATAATCTATGGCGCGGTGTTCGGGGAGGCGCATGCGCGGTATAATGCCACTCATAATCCTCAAGATTAAAAGATACTGAGGTTATACAATACTAGCAACAATAATTATACGGCTAGTGAAGTTTAAATTTAAATGGTATACGAATTTGACTCTGAAGTGTACCCTTTTGATACACTAATCTATTTGCGCTAATTTACTCTGTAACTGTGTCGCGTGCCACCAGGGGTCAGAATAGTCGTTGTTACAGTAGCTCCATGGCTTCTTTGGTGCTGACTGACAGCTGACAGCAGCATAGAAAAGTTATCAGACCAAATTATATATCCCTACGCCGAACCATATGATTAAAAAAAACATGTGTTTAGAAGCTGTCACTTCTAACAAGCAAAATTTAGGTATATACAAGAAACATATATGACCGTTTTATTTGATTTTTATTTATTGTTGACCTTGATATGTTAATGTTAGGCCTAGTATTAATTATTAATTTTTTCTACACTATTAAACGTTTTAAAAATTTAGCATTTAATCCCATATTAGTTTTTATTATTATTAATATTTATTTATTTTATAAATTATTATTTGTTAATAGTATTATTAATAACATTATAAATGTAAAGAATATGAATGTGAAGTATTACACAGAGAATAAATGGTACGGCGCACCGCACAGACTTTCTCTCTCTTTCTATAAACTCGTAAGATTTCTGAACGGAATAATGTACATTGTA
>CABFWO010005970.1:0-40305 GCA_902155825.1 Timema genevievae
GATAATTTATCGAAGTTTAATCCTTCCTTCGAAATTTTTCGAATATGCGAAGGCTATTGTAGATGTCGAAGTCTAAGCCGAAGGAGTTTTGACCTTCGACTTTTTGAAGCTTCGCACACCATTAATAAGCAAGGAGGTTGAAGGAAAAATTAATGTTTGTGTAGAAGGAATAGAAAGAGGTATGGAAGAGAGAGAGAGTGTGTGTGTGTGTGTGTGTGTGTGTGGTGGGGGGTGGGGTGGAAGGGACCATGCATCATGTATCTGGCAAGAGAGTTGAATTGCTGCTTTCTCTACTTGACTCTTACTTTACAAGGAAACTAATTTGTATCATTAATAGGCTTATTATATCACTTAAAAGCAATATTTATTTTAAGAAATGTAAACCATAGATAAGTTGGTCAGACAAAATATTGTAAAGGATATGTTTCATTTAATCATGGCAGTAAAAGCTCTGTTACTTAGAAGAGAATGTTTTAAGTTTAAATTGTATGTTTATTTTCAAGTATTCACTAACATTTGTTTAATCTAGGCCTATGTTAAGTTTGTTTAACTTAATTCATTTTCTAATATATACCTGTATTACATATTTAACTAAAGTAATAAATCATATCTTGGTTATTAAAAGGGAAATAGGCCTAGCCATTTTCAAAAATATATCAAACAATTGTACTGTATGCAAAATACAATAAGTTTTTTAAAAAAAGTGTTATTTTTTTGGGCTGGGTAAAATTATAACAACCCTGCTATAAATGGTTGGAACCAAATATTAATACACCTCTAGCGTTAAAGGGGCAAGTGTGGGGAGGGGGTAAGGGGGCGGCAAGGGTCGGGGCTGAGAAATGCTTAGATAAAATGCCATAACATCAAAATTTGCCACTTATTTGTTTATCAGACTCTTTAATAACAAATACGTATGGTTAATAAAACTAATGTAATTAGTAGATAGGTGTATAACCCAATGTAGTAAGATGAGGTGCTAAAAACAATTACCTTGTGCTCCTTTAATCCAAGGGGGCGTGTCTTACTATACATACTGTATCCTAATGAACAATGATACACACATCTATGTTCCACAGTTAGTTAATCGTAAGTAGAATACTGTTACTTTTTTTTATTAAAACAGTAATTATCACCCCCTCTTCCCAAATTTAAATACTACCTGGCTGAAATGTATTTTATTTCTATTTTCAGGGCGTCGCACGCTTTCGAAAGAAATACGACCCACTTTTCAGCTGAAGTTTTTTTTTACAATGGTTAGTATAATCATGATGACATTTGGAGTCCAGATTACAAAGCGCAGCATAAAAAAAAGTGGTTCTCAAACTGTCTTCTTTCATTCATCATGCTATAGAATTAATGTAATCCACTTAATGCTCATGATGAGAAATGTAGGCCCACTGGTGTATGCAGGCATTATAATATGGAGTGTGTTGCGATAGTTTAAAAGGCAGCGGTAATCAATTCTTTCTCGGGTTTCCTGCCCTTCATGGGCCACTAACATTTAGAAATGTCCTAATTTTATTCCAGCTAGTACACTCAGTTATGCAAATAATAAAACATGACAATAAACAGAACGCCATAGATGATTGAGAGTTTTTTAAGCACCGAGTCTTACTACACGTTCGGATTATACGCCTATGTACTAGTTACATTAATGGCTTAGAGCTTAGGAAGGTAGAATTGAGAGGAAGTGCATCCGCATTTGCCTGTAAGCCGAGTGGAAAACTATTTAGGGAACACCAACCTTAGTTCGAGATTCAAACCTCGATCTCCCCGTCCTCCGCAGTCAAGCTCAACACAAAACTAGCGCGTTAGCCAACTATGCCACCGAGGCGGGTGACAGGTTCATATCACTGTAGTTAATCAACAAGAACCAGAAAAGATCTTGGTCTTCTTGCTCGGCTTTCCCCTTAATCTAGAGCCTGAAACTAAATACACTTTACAAATTCTCTTTGACTAATTTGATTCATCTCTGAGATATCAACATTTATTTAAGACACTTTGAGCAAATAATTCTAGTAGGATGTGCTTACTAAATTTGTAGCTGATTCGCCGGCTTTGTTGGTCGCATGGCTTAAGGCGCCACACTCACAATAGACTAAACTGCCTAAGATGGGGCGATCACCGCTCGATTTCAGTTGGGTGTACCAGGGGTGGTTTTCCCTAAATGGTTTCACACTATCTTCACGCAAATGCATGTACACTTCCTCTAAACTCAACCTTCCTAGTCCCTAACACATTAGTGTAATTAGTACATCTTAATCTTCCCCCAGCCATACTGTGAGTGGTTAAGTCCAATTTTCATAGGAAGAGCCTTAACTTACAGTTATAAAAGTTTACAAGATCTACTTTCACATATTCATACATCAAGTAATTTGATTTTCAGCTGTCACCTTTGGTCACCTATAAAAACAATAGTTAGTAATGTTGGATACAAAAATATGTTTGCGTTTTCTTCTTAGAAGATTTTTTTATGAAAATTGGACTGTACACACATGTAAACTTAGTGTATGTGACATGATGTGTGATAATCAATGCTGAGGATGCAATGATACTGGGAGATTAACCAACATTTACCAAAGGTGTTACATTCTCTATGTAGATAGCTTTGTGTATGGAGACATTAAAGTAGATATAGTAACTTTTTGAACTGTCTCTTTCACTTGATTATTCAAGTATTCATGAGGTCGACCTCAGTGGTCTTGGGGTAAAGTGCTCGCCTCAGAACCCGATGCACATGGGTTCAAACCCAGCTGGGCTCGACGGATTTTTCTTGAGTGATAAAAGTCTATACCACAACTTTCATCGGAGAGGAAGTCAAGCTGTCGGTCCGATGTCAATTGTGGCATGTTAGAGAATTCCTCGAAGTTGTGTGGAAATGTATCACCCGGAAAAATTGGTAGGCCCTTTCATTCTCGCTCATAGAACTTATCGTGTGCTGATATAATCAGTTGATTCAGAAAGTGCACATTAAATACCTCAAATAAAAATAAAAAACAAAACTGTACAGGAGCTTGCATAGTGCATTACATCCTCTCAGGGAAGTACCTAGTCTATAAAACAACCAGTTTCCACTTGCTTTCCAACAGACTACAGCATATCGCAAGACATCTACAACTGGTGCTAGGAAGAAGTCTGGAGGCCCTAAATTTGAGCTAACGGAAGAACAAAAAACAGACATTAAGGAAGCATTTGATCTCTTCGACACCGAGGGAACAGGGAAAATTGAAACCAAGGAGTTGAAGGTCAGTTATAAAAGTCAGCGTAGCACTCTCGTCTTTGAATATGACATATTCTCTTTACAAATATAATATGTATTATAATTGATTATTTTGCACAGGGAGCCAGAATGAAAAAAAAATATTGGGAAGATGCCTATCTCAACACACATCCTAATTCAGGCAGCACAATGCTTAACCTGAGTATGGAAAGTGCCGAATTTATAATATATATCCCTTCTTGAAGGACTTAGCTTCTTACTAATTGGCCAGGAGGACAAAATTATTGAGGGGAAGCTAACCTCTTCAAGATGGTCAATATATCAGACGGGATTCTCTTAATGCCTTTTGATGAGGCTATACCAAATATGATTGATGGGGGGAACTGCGGGGCTTATGGAGAAAACCTTTATCTTTGCTCTCTCTCACTCAACTGTGGCCAAATCTCCTCGCTCTCAGTTATGTCGGGAGGTGATGGGCTGTAGTAAAGGAGCTAACAGCATCATTGACTAACCTACGTTGTGAAACTTTTCTTACATCTTACAATGACTATGACGACAAATAATTACCTTACACCCGCAGGACATATCTTGACTTGGAGAAGAGGTCTTCAAGCTTTTTTAGGCAATGACTGACCTATAAACTTATCAAAGGCTCTACGATAATCCATTGTTTCTCTGCTCTACTTTTTTTTTGTCAACACATTTTAATATATTTATTCCTTAAACTCATTCTTTCCTAAAAATATTTGTCTTCACCTTTATAAAAAAATATAGAATAAATAAAATGTTCACCCACAGGAGCTATTTAAATTTCATTACCATTTATCAACAATCAAGGTAATTTTGGTCATAAGCAAATATAATTTGAAATTACCTGATATAATTGCGAATTTTAAAGACTCAAAGATATACTTTTAATGATGATAGAGTTTTCTTACAGAATAAACTAAAAATGTCTGTGAGATCAACCAGCTGATCGCAATTGACCAGTTTCTGACCCCTGTCTTGAAGCACTATTGACGTTGTTTATCTGAACAAAATAGGGTTTTCTCTTCCCCCCACTCCCCACACACTTTTTGCTCATATGTAAATCCATCCCAGTTCAAATATGTATTAGTAATACAGTTTTATTTTGAAAACCATCCACAAACCAGAAACATCAAAAATATACAAGAATATAGAACTTAACTTGTGTTACGGATAAAACTTTATCGGTGTGTATCTTTCAATTATTCACCGATAGTTAGGGACATTAAAGTATCGCGAGACATGCTTTTATCAACTATATTCAACTCATTTAAATGAATCTCAACATATTTTTAACGTTCATTGAAGCATTTTTAAATTTATTTTACACACGAGACATTAAACAAAATATGATCTTTTGGCCTTTAATGGGTGAATTCAATTATGTTGATTTTAATGAGAATTAACTATATTAAAACTTTATATATCCAGTCTTTATTAAGTAGCAAACATCATCAATTTTGGCTTTTTTTGGATCTAGAATTGCCAAAAAAAAATAGTACCGACACTATTATAATTTTTTCCCTTAATCATCCTATAACCATTCAAAGTTTTCAGTCCAAACAAATTATTTCCCTTAACTAAGGACTATTGGTAAAGCAGAAGTAAAAATATATGTTGTTTTGGCTATTAATAGTCATATTTGGACCAAAGGCAAATATTTTAAATCTAAGAATAATACATTTAACCATAATCTCTCTATTCATAGCACTACAATACTTATATCACTTGAGTGTGAGTTGAATTTCTTAACCACTTTTAGCCTAAAAAAGCATTTTATATTCCGAATCTTAGTACTGAAGTACAACTTTTTATTTAGAAAAATCCAATCATATTATTTATCACAAATCCGGATTTCTACTGATAGTTCAAGGAGAATACACACATCTATCTCAGACTCTGCCTCGAAACCATGCGTGAATAATGACCATGGTCATAGGACTATTCTCGCACAGCTCAGTGGTAGAACATTGGCGCGCTAAGCTGCAGGCCCTGGGTTAATTTACGGTGTTAAGGTATAATTTTTCGTCTATACTTTATTTAATCTAAAGACAAATTCACAAGTCTATAACTTATAATATCCTAATTCAGTAAACATATTTTTTTTTTAAAAAGCAATAAATTATTTATAATGTCTTGAAGATATGTTCAGATGGCATATTTTAATAGAATATAAAGTAATGATATGTCCACTTTTTTCTGTGATATTTGCTGATTATAGATGTATTGAACATGATATCTGATGCAAGAAACAGTTTGTTCCAGAAAGCCAATTGGAGTTACTCTTTTGAATAAAAAACAAATAAACAAAACTCTAAAGATTGAGCTCGTAAGCGAGCTATACCAACCAAGCGGGCGCCGTCGTTAGCGATGATAGTGCCAACATTTGCGAATAGAGCGTGTCATATGGTCAGCACAACAAAGCCTTTGGACGCTAATCTCAGTTTTCTAAACCAAAGCGACTACTTATTTATTAAAGTAACTCCTCATTTTTCCTCTCGAGGTTGAGTTTGACCCCATTCCAGACCCACTGCTTCACAGAAAAGCTATGGTAGTGCCGGTGCTTGAACCCTGGGACCTCTTGAATTGTAGCCAGAAATTCTGACCACTAGACCATGTAGGATTAAGTATTCATTTATAACTAGTACATTTCCTTGTATACCGGTAATATTGTGTGAACGACTATTTTACTACCTATCTTACATAAACACATCTTTGAATATTTAATGTTCTCTTATCAGGTGGCAATGCGTGCTCTAGGTTTTGAGCCTAAAAAAGAAGAAATAAAGAAGATGATTGCTGACATTGATAAAGATGCTTCAGGTAAGTTGATCCATATGTTAAATGTTTCCTAAACACATTATTTTAAAATTAAAACATCATTTTTTTATGTGAAATTTACTACAGCAATACTGTAAAGAGCAGGGGTAGTCACTTTTAATTAAATATATGACTCTCGAATCATCAATATATCAAGTCCTTTGGTATATGAGAAATTAAAAATTCATAAAATTCTCAAAAATTCTCCCGAATATAATTATGAAAAGCTTGTTTTTATATTTAACAACTTTAAGAAATCGATAAAAGGAATTAAACATAAACTAAAATTGTACATTTTTAAATATTTTAGGATTTGAATTTGGACTCGAGATTCGAAAAAAAATTTAATATTAAGATTCGATAATAATATATCTACTTTTAATCACCATGCCAACATTAAAAAAAAATATTTTTAATCTTTTTGCTATTGGTAATCATACATTATGCTATGTATACACTTCACTGGATATTTACAACATAATTTGGCAACCGGTTAAAAAAGATTTATAAATATAAATTTAAAAGTAATGAAAATATAATTTCTTACTTCACAATTACAAGATAAACATAGATATTGAAATTATTAATAAGTTATTGAATACATTTTTTTAAAGGTGCGCTTTCTTATGAAGACTTTTTATCATTGATGACTGTAAAGATGGCTGATAAAGACTCAAAGGAGGAGATAATGAAAGCATTTCGTTTATTCGATGATGATGAAACTGGAAGAATATCGTTCAAAAATTTGAAGAGAGTTGCCAAGGAATTGGGGGAAAATCTTACTGATGAAGAGCTTCAGGTAAATTCGGTTGACATATTTTTGTAGTTGTTGAGAATTTAGTTTGAAGTAATAATATAATCTACTTTTGTACTTTTGTAAGTGCGGCAGTGAACTTTCGAGCTCCTAATGCCATAAAGTCTGTAATTATACTGTTTTGGACCCCTCTCATATATTTAAAAAGTCATGGATGAAGGTATTTTTCTTCAATAAACTGTATGTAAAATATCCTTTTATGACTTCATCCATGGAGAGTCACGCGCTTTTCAGAAATAATGTCAATGAATTGCACCATTAAACCTTATTTTTTTCTTTTAAAGATCAACTTCATAGTATTTAGCAAAATCTTGTGACTCGCTGGCTCCCTCTACCCAATAGGAAGCTAGCCTTCACAACACCTGTCGCCAGGATTCTTTATATTTGTTGGTTTTGACACTGTTGACAAGGGGTCCAAGAGGCAAGGAGTAGGTCATATATAAGCCGCTTGTGCGTATGAATACAAAGCGGTAACACAAAATAGTAGTGCCGGTAATATATTAAGCAGTAACATAAATCAGCACAGAACGCAGAACGTGTAATATCACAGAAAAATAATTTTAACAAAAACTGTATTACATAATATCACATCTTCAGTGCCAAAGGTGTAATCACATAAATAAAACGTGTGCAACATTAAAAGTCTTGTTTATTTGATAAGATTAATTATAAGAAATAATCAGATCAAGCAACCGCGGGTCAGTGCGCAGTAAAGCATAGTCGCATCATCACCACCGTAAAACCCAACATTGTTATGAGGTAGTGCTCAACCACAGGGCATTATTTCATAAATCAGTATCATATTAATTAGTGCTCAATAATGGGGCAAATATCAGCTAATTAAACCGATATCAATATAATTGGCTCCTAGTCGTCGGGCAATTATATCATCAAAATACTGTACCACTCTAATTAGTGTTTGATCACGGGGCAAATATCAGCTAATTAAACTGTATCATTTTAATTGGCACCCATCGAGAACGCGTAGCACTTTAATTGGTGCCCAACGCGTAACAGTATCATTTTAATTGGCGCTGTATCGCGGGTCAAATATAAATAAATAAAACCATAGCACTTTAATTTGCGCCCATCGCACGGTGTAATATTTCAAAACATTCAATATCATCATAATCGGCGCCCATTGGGGGTCGAGAACATCTTGACTAAATAATATTAAATTTAAAAAAGGTGTGACCTCCATAATGGCCAACCACCGTAAACTACATTCCATCAACATTGTTCCTTTTTTGTGGGTGTAATAAATTTATCCCTAAAGACAAGAGTAAGTTTTAATTACATTACATTGGATTGTTGTGAGTAATTTATCAGATATTATTTGAATTAAAGATTTTGGAGTTATCACACTAATCAAAAGCGACTTCTTTGCCGTGGAACAAACAACTTGTTCACATTTGGTCTTGTTCCATCATTACTCTTCAGGAGATTGTTTAAAACATGTAACTCATCTACCCAAAAATTGAAATTAAAAATCAAAAGGAATAGGAAAGGAAATTGGTGAAGAATTATATGGACATATAAATTAAAAAAACGCTTTGGTGACAGCATGGTCCAAGGCACTACACTCACAGACTAGACTGCCAATAGCGAGGCGATTGTGCTTCGGTCTCGGTCGGGTTTACTGAAGCCAGTTTTTTTTAAATAATTTCCCACGCGCTCTTCATGCAGATGTAGGTGCATTTCCTTTAAATTCAACCTTTCTCATCCTTGACCCATAAGCATAAATAATACATAAGCTTATTACCAGAATGGGTAGTAGGATGTGGTGCTAAAAATATCCACAAATAAATGCTACATTAATTGTTGGCAGGTTTGGCCTAAAATTATGTTGGGCCAAGCCACTAAGCTGCGTAATAGCTTTAAAATTCTTTTCATTAAAAAAAAAATTGAAGCCAACATTTGTTTAAATTATTAGTTATCACTAGGTTTTTTTTTCACTGCATCTTGGTACCTTTTTTGGCATTACACACATATTAATTATGCTGATGGGGTAGGGATGAGAAAAGTATAATTTTAGAGGTAATGTAACCCCATTTGAGTAGAGAGAAAGTGGGAAGAAATTTAGAGAAAAAGACCCCAGTGCACCTGGCTAAGATTCAAATTCTCACCTACCCGTCACCGCCAAACCAGACTAAGGGAGCTTGACGCTTAGACCACCGGTACGGGAATCCTTCTGTATTTAATAACTTAATTTATCCTTCACTAGTTTCGACTTGACTAATAAATTAATGTTTTATGTTTAAGGAAATGATTGATGAGGCTGACAGGGATGGAGATGGAGAAATTAACCAAGAAGAATTCCTCAGAATCATGAAAAAAACAAGCCTATACTAAAAAATAAAATAAAAAAATTCTTATTTTGGTGCCGTAAAGTTTTAATTTATTCTTTATTAATTTTATATGTACAAAATATGTGTTTGTTTACTCATAAAATTATATGTTAAGTTTATTTTTTTTTTATTTTCAAATCTAGCATGAGTTAATGATTCGATTGTATTATCTTAAATTCGTGTTTTAGGAGGTTTCATAGGATTTTCTATATTATAAAATTTCTGTCGGGGTTTTCCTTATTATTTCTTTTAAAGTCTTTTTTCGTTGTCTGTTAAGGTGGGCTGGATGGGGACGCGAGTAAAAGCCAATGTTTTTTGCAGTTTTTATGGCAAAACATATTTTTGGCCAAAATAAATAAAATATTTCTCCAATAGAAACATAGAATTTAATTTTCTTCCCATGGTGACCTCAACAGTTGTTGAATATCTGTCACTGGTATCATGGAATTTAATGACAATTTCTTAATTCAAAAACTTTTTCATCGAGTGCCACCATGCTTATTTTATTTATTTATTTACACTATTTATCCCAATTCCTAGCATGTAGCTTGGGACCTAGATCTACATCTTGAATTAACATAACATTTTTTAGCTATGTTCTTTTTTTAAAAAAAAAATACAATAATAAATTTAGAATAAGCACCTAAATCTAAAAGTCCTATTTTTCCTTATTTCCTATACCTAACCTACTAGTTAGTCCGCCCCGGGTATAATACGCCCCCGGTACCCTGCCTAGCTGGGTGTCCCACCGCACTCTGGGTCTAATAGTCCCCAGATCGTCGAGAGCCCCAGCGGGGGTGGGCATCCTCCTCTCCGCCACCTGGGGAGGCGCCCTACTGGAGATTTCGCTCTACTCACTACCCACAATATCACCACCTATGGACTTACAATTAACTTAACGATTTATAAAAATACTTAATATCAACTTAACCTAAGTACAAGTCCTTTTAGTTGGGTGGAGGTCTTTCAGTTGTTATCGCCGATCCAGTCTCTGAACTGAGAGCAGCATGGATCGGTGGACAGACCAGATGCCCGACAGCTCCAGCCCAGCATCACACACTTGTCGCCAAGTGGGCTGGACCCTATGAGTGAGGGGTTGATTCTCCCGTCTGAAGATATTGTTCTCTCGTTTATATTTATGATGGATATTCAGGAACTGTTGCTGTCACCATGTGAAGAAAATTAAACTACATGTTTGTACTGGAGCAATATTTTATTTATTTTGGTCAAAAAATGTTTTGCCATAAAAAAAATGCAAAAACACTGACCTAAACTTGTGTCCCCTTCCATCCCACCTTAAAGGGTTGAATTTATGTTTTATTTGTACATAGCTGGACTAATTGTCCAAAAATGTCTCCATTTTTTTTATTGTTCTAGTAAAATAATTTGCGTTAGGAATGGGCTGATACCAATCATTCAGGATATTTTTCAACATACCTACTTGTATAAATGGCCAATACCTTAGTTGTATATTCATTTCTAATTATTTCAATTAAAGTCTGATAGTTTTAGCATCTACTTGGGTATTACGGGTTCATTGAATGAAGAACCTTTTAGAGGACAACTCAAATCAGTCAATCATTTTCATATAAGTTATTTTATGTACCCATAGGAATTTAGAATAACACAACGGAGGCAAAATATTTTGGAACATCAGTGAATGCACATGCTATTTATATTGTGTAAAGTAAATGTCAATTATCACAATGTCACAGCCTCTGTGAAATAGTCCCACTATGGGTTGTCACATTTCATGGGAGCTGAAATTTCGGAGCTTTTAATTTACTTTCTTAACTATGACCCCTGAAGGCATCAATAAATATTCATTCATCTTTGGATCCCAGTCAGGAACTTCATTTCGAAATTTTTTCCGGAGGTACTATATTAGTATATATTATTATAATGAAGTATTTGTCACTAATTGCCCAAACAGGGTAAGAGCCTTAAAAAAAACTAGACTGAAAAGTAATGATTTGACTATAACAGTTGTTTGTCAGAATGCTTGATTTGAAAACGACAATCTCAACAGAATGCTGTTCAACAATTTCTAAACTGTTATGTGGTATTTAACTTAGTTGGCTCTAATATTGGCTCACATCAAAGTTTCTTTTCGTAGCATGGTGCAAAAATTATTTTAATATGATTTATTCTTTGTGGTCCCAACAACTATTTATTAACTCTTATCCTATGACAGAAACCTGAAAAATTACAGTGTACATAGATATATTTTCATAAATCATGTGTAAAATGGTATCATCCCAGTCCTACATCACATCTTGTTTATGGCTTTGTGAACTCTTGGGTGTTCCAAGTGATTACCCCTTTAGTGGACCAATTGTTTTCACTGATCTCCTTTGTAGTTTTAGTGTGCACTCATAAACTCGGTAGCTACTAGGGACATTTTATTTTTACGTTTTATCTTCTACACATTCATTCCTTTTTTTTAATGCTATGCCTTAAAATACAGCTACAATAATTGTCTTAATAATATTTTAAGACATTTTGCCATTAAGCAGGTTGATAAACTGGGCAAATTTTGAGAAATTACTAGCTCAGATAAATCAAATGGAAACATAGGAAATTTGATTAAATTCTTAGAAATTTCGCATAGTTCATTAAAGTCTTAGCAGTCACACCATCTGGCATGTGAATAGGTGTTAGTCTAGCTTAGTCTGGTTTGCCGCTGATGGGAAGGTCTGGTTTCAAATTTCGGCCGGGTGAAGGGAGGGTGGTTTTCCCCAAATGGTTTATCATTGTCCCTCAACACCAATTTTGATTACATTTCTTCTAAATTCTATCTTCCGCGTCTTTATTTTATTAGTATAATATTAGGATAACTTAAATGACGAAAAAACAAAAAAAAAATCCCACTACTGATATAAAAATAAATTTGACAATTTTTGTTTGTTTCCTAAACATAAGAATCTGTATTTTAACCACCACCACCTGTTTCCAGCCTGTGGCCGTGCGGTCTAGTGAAATGCCTCTATTTATCTACCGTTCTTCCTCCTTAAACAGCTTCCATTTTTCTCCTCTCACTTGCACATTTTCTGCCATCTGCTCCTCCCATCTCTTTCTTGGTTTCTCTTATGGTCTTTTTCCTACATACGATACTTAATCTCCAACATTTTTAACCCGTTCCCTGGCGGGAATGTAGCATATCTATCTGCATAGGCCCGGCAGCCATTTTTCTACTTGTACTGTATACTCTTATCTGACATATATTTTCTCATTTATACATATTTTTTTCATGTTCATATATATCAACTGGTAGCTCCATCAATCAGCTTCAATTTGAGGTATCCAGAGTGTCTAAAAGTACAGTAGTTCATTGATATATGGCATTACAATAACTTATTACAATGAAACATCGATTAGCGCCCTCACCAGGGAATGTTCAGACAAACATAGGTGTTGTTCATTGCCTGCAGCAGGGAAGGGGTTAATACAAAGTATAATAAACATAGGATTTATTCTAATACTAGGCTCTTTTAAATAAGCATTTAAAACAAAAATCATAACAATTAACCTGAAGAAACACTATAGGTATAAAATTTTCCACATCATCTTTTGATTGACACCCTGTTTTGTCCAGTTTACAGGCTATCAAGCATAGGTAATCTGAATATTGTCATTGATTTTATGTTCATTTATGGGTACATGTTGTAAATATCATATGCCTAGTAGTTAGCCAGTAGGGTGCATTGATCCCATCTTTTATTCTGCATGGCAGACTAATTTAAATAACGGTTATTCGGTCATGTAAAAAGTTTACCGAGTATTGTTCAATTGCAGCAAGTAGGCTGCACATTTAAATTCACCCTTTGGATTGATTACATTGTCTTTATAGTTTTATAAAAATTACAATGATCCAAATACTGGCATTAGATTTAAGATTAGTTTGAAAATATGTTTGGGCCTTGATTGTTTACTTTTTATTTGTTGAACATGAAAAGGTAATTATTTGTACATTCTACACAAAGTAAGATTATGTAAATTTTGGTAAATTTGTTATTACAGATATGTGAAAAATAGTCTTTCTATTAATGCACAACATTTATTTGACTATATTTAAACTTTAAATATATATTTGTGTGCATGGTAAAACTTGACAAGAACACACTTTTCCAAATTAATTCTAACAAAACCTTAAACTTTAAAACCTGCCTCAGTAGCGTAGCTGGCTAACGTGCTAGATTCGTGTTGAGCTAGACTGCCGAGGACAGGGAGATCGAGGTTCAAATCTCGCTCGGGTTAACTGGGGGGGAGGGAGGGGGCTCCTAAATTGTTTTTCCAATCTCCCTCCACACAAATGCGGGTCAACCTTCCCAAGTCCTAACCCATTAGCCTAATTAGTACTTCAGCGTTTAACCCAAATGGGTTAATTTTTTTTAAACTGAATTCAATGACCTATATGGCTTCAAATGTAAATATTACTTTTTGAGGAAGATAGTTTGTGAATGGTATGAAAATAATGTAATTAATGTAGGTGAGTATTGTTCTGCATTGCACCAGAAAGTCATTTTGTATTAATTATGTTAATAACTATTTATTTTGGTTCATGGCAGCAAATAATAGACAATAATTTGCGTTTCCACCCTTAGTAATAATATCCTAAGCATAAATAAAAATTAAATAAACAAGGCCTTCACCCAATTAGTCTAGTTTGGGTAAATTTTAAAATACTTTATACTACTTTCTAGTGTTTGGATTTGTTTACTTATTAAATTCAATTTTGTGTACAATAAAAGTATGCACACACATAAAGCGACAATATGAGTTTGATGTAGGCCATTTGTAGCTATTCACAAACACCATAACTATCTTTTAATTAAACTTTATATTCAACATAGAAACAATATGTCGTAAATATTAACTGTAGTTTATTGATAGTTCTACTACTCATAAAGTAGTATGCTACTTTGCACCACATAGATTAAAATTATTTAACTACCAAAGTGCAATACACTATCACTGCCTTGAACATTGCTCTTCAATTGGAATAACATTTTATAATAATTAATATGTGTGAAATAAAATGCTTGAAACATGTTTAAAAAAATCATTAAATGAATTGTAAAAGCTTAAGCACAAATAAAAGAAAATAACAAATCAAACGTATTTACAAACACTTTAGTATTTTGATGCCAGATGGCATTTTACTGGTAAATAAATGGATTACAAAGTCTAGAAAACCACTTGACCTAAATATTCATATCTAAAGGGAATTTTTAAGTTTTCATCCATCATTTAAGTTGGCATCGTTGAAGCCAACCAGACTACTACTACTTGAAGAAGTTGCTATGTGGCATTGTAATATTGAAGTGTAGAAATATGTAGTTAAAAAGGGATTTTCAACTTTGTATTTTTTTTTGTTTCTATTTGTTTATTTTTACTAATCCCTTATTAAATATACAAATAGGCCTACAGATGCTCAATGATTTTTATAAACTTACAAGTGCACTTTGCTAAAAGTGTTCAAGCATAATCAAAATACACTTATTTGGGCTATTAATATGTGCTTGTAATGTTCAAAAGTGAAAATAAATTCTAGCTTAGATTTGGTAAATTCATTTAAATCTTTAAAAAGTACAGGTTTTGTTCAAGCACAGTAAAATCTTCAAATAGTTTAGTGACATATATGATTAACATAACCAATTTAATAATTTTAGGCGTGCATAAAAATAAGTAAAACACATTCTTAACTTAATGTACAATAAGGTATTAGCCTAAGTTTTGGAAAATACTTCTCACTATAATATTAAGGTTACTTGGAACAGAGCACTAGGCTAAATCATGGTTCGGATTAGGAGGGATAGCCAGCACACTTACCTTGGTGATACTGGAGTGGAAATTGTGATATTGGAGTAGAAATTGTTTATATAGTGCACTAAAAAAAAACACATTTTTAAGGACAAGCTTACACTGTCACAGACAGCTTCATCAGGTCAAGAGAGTAGACTGATGCTCTTGGTTGAACTGCAAGGTTGACTGTTGACTGTTGTTCTGGCAATTCCTCCTAACTTAAACCACAACTCACTATAATATTAATCGCCTTAGTTATTTACAAGCATGTAATTTAAGAATTAATTTATAAATTATAGTATTAAACATTAATTAAGTAAACTAACAAAATAGTTTAAAAAATGGCTTTATATAAAAATATACATATATTAAAATAAAAAATTAATAATCATGCTTTGTAACTTAGACTTGGAGAAACAGTAAAATATATGTAATTTTGCACAAATGGTAACATTTATTTTCTTGTGAAGGGAAGAAAAAAAAATTCGATGTGTTTAATACTTTAAAATATATTGAATAAAGTGTAATTGCTTCATTTAACTTATCTTATTGTTACACTTTTTAAATTGAGCCTAAGTTTTAGATTTGAATGCTTATTGACTACCTAATTGTGAGTTCCTATTGTAATGTTAACTCGAGGTGAACCGTCTTCATGCCTTCTTGGAACTAGTCATTGGTTTGAAATAATATTTAAATATGTGTATTATTGTGTTTTCAATTTTATATTTCTGTTTATTATTTAACATTTCTTGTGAACAAAATTGTTGAGTTGAATTTCTAGTTCTGTATTGGGACAATGCCTGTTTATTCTATCATGTAAAACAAATATTCACATTTTACTTTTTTTTTCCGCGCGGTCAAAATTAATTTCATAATAATTAGTTTCACAAGAATGAACTATTTATTATTACAGAAGGATATTAAAATATGATGAAAAATACCAGAGAAAATTATTTATCAAAATTTGAATTTGGCCAAAAATTTAAGCTTAATTTTAAATTAATTTTCATTATTTTAATCTGAGGCACATTTTATCAATTGGGCTAAACATTTTCAATTTGATAAACATAAATTCCTTTTCAAATTATATTTAAATAACAGTATTAACCATTTTTAAGTAATTCAATGGTATAGTACAAAAAAACAAATAGGATTATTGAACAAAATCTTGACGTCTATTTGAATAATAAGACAGTGTAGAAACACTGTACAATGTTGGAAATGTATAATAAGACAGCATAGAAACACTGGACAATATCTAGGTACTATTTCATTTTATTATTATTGTGATCATATTTACTTTTACTATGTTTCCTGTTTTGTCCACTTTTTTGCTGTTTTCTAATCTCTACAGTCTACTTTACAAGTTTCCTTAATTCTTGTTTACATAATGACCTTGCCATTAAGAGCTAATTCATTTTGTTATAATTTAAGTCTATTTCAGGATTATTTATTAATATGTGAGCATATTAATTATTTAATTTTTAGTTGCAATCCTACTATACACATTTTTTTTAAGTTCAAATAACAGGAACTAAGATGCTGAATTCACTTCTTCTTATTATTCATACACAAAAGGTAAACATGAAAAAGTCGGGGAACCTTTTGTTGTCACTGAAAACCGGGAAATTACAGGGAATTTGATTTAAAATAAGAAAATTCATGAAATTTAAATACTTGGCTAAAAAAACACATTAATCTCAAAACTAAACAATAAAATGGAAGTGACATTTTGTTCTCGCAAGATAGCAAAATGTATAAACGACATAAAAATATATTTAATAATGGATTATTGTAAAACATATAAAAATGTTGATGCTTATTAGCTGCTAGCGTTTAAAAAAAAAGTGATCACTGTCAGGGCCGTCTTAGGGCAATTGAAAAGCATCTACGCTCAGTTTTTGTGTGCCCCTCCACTTTTTTTTATAGAGCACATAACTTTTTATAACTCTTCTTCATAGATTTTTAAATGGCTTTTGTGGATGGCTCAGGGCATAAATAACTTAAATAACTATTGTAAAAATTAAATTGCTAAATAAAGAAAAAAATCCAATTAGCTCATGATTTTATGAAAGTGTATTAATATGTCAAAAGTTTTTTTTTCTTCAATATTTGTCTTTGTTATTACAAGTTTAGGAATCCTTAAGCATCATAGGCGTCGGTGTCGAGGTACCCCCACTAACCCTCACTAACCACAAAAATGTTTTTAATTTATTGTAAAAAATATTCAAACAGCTTCTCAGGTAGCCGTTGATCTCCTCTTCGTCTTCCAACTGGGGCTTCGATCTTCCACACCCTCTTATGTAAAGTATCGGTATTCTTGAGCTTGGTTGTTTATTGTCTTCCAATGGCCTGGATTAGTAATCAGTTGATTCCTCGAAGACTGGAGCTTTTTTATTTTATTAATTTGCTGTTAAAATTGGATTTTTGTAGAGTACTGACTAAGATCCATGCTTGTGTTGAAACATAAATATTTCCCACTTTTGAGTTTCTTTTTAATTATTCCTCTCCGAAGAGGCCCTTTCTAATCTTAAGGTCATGAGCTAGGGCCCATATTATCTCACCCCCTTAAGATGGCCCTTATCACTTAATAAACAAGGAAAACTGGAACTTTAAAAAGTCAGAGAATTTAATAATAGAAGTTCTGTGACCACACTGTAATGTTTTTGGTTTATATTTGGTAAATGTCGCAGTGTAACTCTAGTCATTAGATTCTAAGGATTTCTTTTTAAACATATTTACCTAGTGTGACCTTGATTGTGGTCTCGAATTTTTTCTTTAAAAGTGTTTCTATATTGATAAAATTATATGTATAAGTGCAGTCACACTATGGAGATATATAATGGTGAATCATTGAAAGAAAAAATATCTGATCATAAATTTTAACTGTCAAACATTCTTATCATATCCAAACAACTCTCTTTAAGTTTTTTTTAATTGGCATAATATAAATTAATTTTTAATAATCAAATGTTGGAAATGTGATAGATAAAAGGGTTTTTATGTGATTCATACAATGTTAATTGTGGTATGCGCCACACTTTTTTGGTAGGGAATGATTTAATATAAGACATACTGGTACTTTCCTGTTGTTAATGTGTTTATTGCCATTGCAACTTTACGATTTATCAGTGAATTTGATTTCAGTTTTGGAGAATTTCTCCCCCTCTGATAATATATATATTATATTTTGAAAATCTAAATGTTTAATCCTATTCTTGTACGAAATGATTTTTACATCATAATATGATCTGTACATATCACTATTGTCCAGCTCAAATGTACCTCATCATAATAAATAATTTATTTATCTGTATACTTGGTTTTATTTTTCTACCTAATTTTGAAAATAAATCACATTGTATGTGTTTAACAAGATATATCTATAGCTATTACTTAACCTATCTCACAGCCGAACGCCCGGGAAATTAGATAACAGACTACTCTCAAAACAGAAAACGAATTGACCTGCTTTTTTTGATGTTTTATTCATTTGACATAAGTGAAATTGGGATCAATTTAATAGTTTAAAGAAGAAATGAAACACAAACAGGTAACGAGTTCTAAACCAATCACAAGAAATTGGTGCAAACTGTGTAGTTTGCTCTGCATCAGTAGTAACAACTATCTCACTATTGGCTATATGGGCATGAGACAAAGTGATATCTAAGCAAACAACCGTGTCTACTGTTGGAAAAAGATTTAAAATATCTCTTTAAACAAAAAGCATGTGTGCTGTTCTCCTTTTGTGTTAATTTGTTTCACTACACAACACAATTATTAGAAAAAAAAACATGCTTCGGTGGCTACATGGTCTAAGGTGTCACTCTCTCAATTGACTAGACTTATGATGACGGGGAGATTGGGGTTTGAATCCCAATTGGGTGTACCAAGGATGGTTTTTCCTAAATGGTTTTCCACTCTCCCCTCACACAAATATGGGTACACTTCCTCTAAACTCAACCTTCTACTTTCATAACACAATAGCGTGACTAGTACATATGCATATAACCTGAACAGGTAGTATGATGTGGTGCTAAAAAAAAAAACATTCATCATGCCAATAATCTTTAAATTTATTTATCTGGTAGAAAATTATATACTTTATATTGATAACTGGCTGTTTTAAGTTTTATTTTGCAATGGTGCATCATGGTACATTTCTTCTAACTTCTGAATTGCTGCACCACTTGAGCAGATTCTGCTCTCGATTTTCAGTGAACGTGTGACTCTTGTTTACCCTTGGGGTGAGATGGGCTCTAAAAACACTGTACTTTGGAACTTGAATTATTATACTGGTCGCTAAGCCACTTTTATTTATTTTAATGAATCTAACAAGGGCTTGGATATGGATACTTTGAAAACACTCTGAAGGCTTAAACCAGCCACTAAAGGTGAGTTGTAAAGGTATGCGAGCTAAGGTAAGTAATTTTGGAGTAATTCTAATAAAATCCTATTTTATCAAAATAAATAAAATATTCTTTCAGTAGATACATTGAGTTTAATTTTCTACCCATATTAATACCAAAACTGCTGAGATTACTTAAATGGGAAAATTAAGCTAAATGTTTCTACTAAAGTAATATTTTATGTATTTTGACCAAATAGTTTTTTTTTCATTAAAAAAGTGTAAAAGTATCGAGCTTATATCACATCACCTTCCACCCCAACTTAAGACTGATGCCACCCCCCTTCATTGGCCGCATGGTCTAATGCGCTACTCTTGGATTAGACCAGACTGCCAATGACTGAAAGATTGAGGTTCAAATCTTGGTCGGGTGTACTGAAGATGGTTTTTCCAAAATAGTTTTCCACTATCCACGCAAATGCGGGTACACTTCCTCTTAATATAACCTTACCTAAAACCATGAACGTAATTAGTACACAAGCATATAACCCGAACGGATAGTAAGACGTGATGCTAAAAAAAAAGCTAATGCCGTAAGCCCTTAATGCCATGATTGTACAGGCTAATTTTTTTTTAAATATCTGATTAGAGAATGCTGCTTTGCTAGAATGTGTGAACGGGCTATTTTACAACTAATATAGTAGACCAGAGAGTAATTTTCTGGAAATCTAAATTTGTAGCGACAACAATTTATGAAAAGGAACGGAGCTGTTAACTTGAAAGTTCGCGGGAAATGTCACTACTGGAAATTCTATCTATTATTTTTATGTGATCTAAAAGATTATTTCCATGGCAAACCGACTATACTACTCACTATCTACATTGATGGACACGCAGATTAGGCGTCAACTTATGATTGTATATTTTTCTATTTATTTAACACCGCGTCTTACTAACCGTTCGGGTTATACGCTTAAGTACCAATTACGCTAATGAGCTAGGAATTGGGAAGGTTGAATTTAGAGGAAGTGAACTCGCATTTGCGTGGAGGGAGAGTGGAAAACCATTTAGGAAAAACTACCCACAGTTCTTCTGAACGAGATTCGAACCTCGATCTCCCCGTCCTTGGCAGTCTAGCTCAACACGAAACTACGCCACCGAGGCGGGTATGACGATTATAAAGTTTAGAGAAAACATACATAAATGTATTATACTACAAATAAATATACGTCTAATTTTTTTCTCATTTTCATTTCAACCATTGGGTCTCATTATTTTACAGTTATTCCTAAATAAGTTTCTTCAATATTCCGATAAGCTACAGGTTAAGTTACCTTGGAGTTTTAAAACCCACACATTTTTATCTCGGTCTTTTGATATCTCTTCCTTTGACCTCTTGGGCTGTACTTGAATCTTCTGACCCTCTTTATCGGCAATTCTCTTTTCTTTTTCTCTACCCTTCTTCCCTTTCTCAAAATAAAAAGTCACCTAGGGAATTGCTTTATTGTAAATTACGTGAAGACTGAACACCGACTCCTTTTACGTCACAGGGCGAATTGATGTTTACACAGTAGATTCAGTTCACTTAAATTTCCTTTCAAGGCAGCCTAAGGTATAATTTTCATAAGAAGGGCCTTTTAGAAAATACTAACATAGTTATTTTGCCGATAAAATTGAAAATATTTTCGTAAATTGTAACCTTTGATAATCTATAGCATGCAAGGATGACGTAAGCCTTAAAACTCATACTGTCAACTGTCCTGAATGCCGAAGGCGGGGAAATCAGGGTTCGATCCCGGTCGGGTGCACTGAGAGTGGTTTTCATAAACGGTTTTCCACTCTCTCTCCACGGAAATGCGGGTGAATTTCCTCTAAATTAAACCTTCCTAATCCCTAACCCATTAGTGTACATAGGCGTATAATCAAAATGGGTAGTAAGACGTGGTTTAAAAAAAACTGTCCTGAATCAGAAGTTACGCACGCGTACCAGGTCATGTTTTCATAAACAGAGATTGTTTTGCCGATTAGCAAAACATAGAATATTGGCAAAACCAGTGACTCAGGGGAAACACATCCTTTTATGGTATATAACAGCGAGTTTTTATACCTTTTCAGGGGAGGGTGGCAGGAAAGGACGCCAGTTGACAAGGGGCTACTTCGAAGTCCTTTATCTACTCAGTTACCGAGTTACAGTAACTTGCGGGGAGAATATCCTACAGCTTTTGAGTCCCTGTTCTGTACGGTGGAGGACGCCCCAACCTATCTTAGAAAGTATGAGCTATAACAACCGCGCAACGCCGGGTGGCCCTGTGTTCGAGACCATTTTATAGTTATAACACCAAAGACCGGTCAGGACGCATAACTGCTGGGAAGGAATATTGATAGGATAAGGACCTTTTTCCAAACTCTTTAAAATAGTTTTAAAACTTATTACATTTATGCACTCGTATGGTATGTAATCTATTTCAATAAAAAGATCAAAATGAACCCCACAATTACTTGCCGTTACCTGCCCATCCCACTAAGCCATTCTGACACGTTGGCCCACGTTTTGGGGGGGGAGGGTTTGGGAGAGGGGGAAGGGGATTGTTGAAAGTAGTAGACCTTGCTCCTTCCGTGTTCTTATCTTTACTATAATACAGTCTTAAGATTTCTTTCAAGTTGAAATATCTCCTATAATTATTTTTCCCTGGATTTGAAGTTGATATTTTTCTTTGGTGATCAAAATTAGACAGAAAACAAATTAATGCTATATTCAATAATACACTATAGTCATAGAGAATAACCGTTGTTCACTCGGTTTAAGACGTCAGCCTCACAATATATGTCAACATTAATTACATTTATTTATAAAAAGGGAAAGAAATATATTTGAAACATTATTCACATTATAAGTTAAGACTTAGATATTGTTATTTAATGAATTGAGAAGATATGATTTCAAATTTAAGAATTTATAAATGAGAATACTGATAAAAAGATTCATATACAATAGAAAGACCCTAGAAAAGTTATTTATACTCTTGGAGTCTCAATTAGCTTATAACAAAATTTTATAATATTAAAATATTTCATTGACTCAATAATAAGAGCATTTAAAAGAGTCAAATGGACAAACTATCATTCATAAAATATTAAAAATTCCAACACAAGCGTAGTTTAATACAAGAATGAAAGATATATAACTTATTTAAAACAAGTTAAAATAGGTTAACATCTCCAGTCAAAAGTTTTGATTACCATATATATAAATTGAAAGTTAAGTTAATTTAGGGAAAAAGTTAAGTTATGTCTAAGTCTTAGCTGAAATCAACGTCCCATTACTCCTTTTTGGTAGTCCAGATCAGATGAAGAATTCTGGAAGCCTATTATCCAACATGTTTCGGTACTTCATTAATGTACCATATTCAATGTAAACTGTAAAATCGAGATTAAAGAATCTAGTAAGAAATGTTAAAGAATAATAAGGTTAAATTGAGAAAATTAAAAAATTGAAAGATTATATAGGAAAACATTAAATTCATTAAATAATCATATCTAAGTTTTAACATATTCACTCCTTACTAAAGATTTATTTAGAATGTTTTCTAAAATGTTATTATAATTCACATTGTTGAGATAGTAAACAAGCAAAGAATAGAAACGGGTTGGATCTATTTTTTTTACAAATTCGAATCCAAATCTTAGAAAACATGGTAAACATAAAAGACACTTGCTTCACAAAATCATTCCCAAATTGTATGACACCTTTTCTCAGTCAGAAGCGTGTTGGCCTTCTCAGATAAGTGTCCCTGGTTCGATGCCCGGTATGGCCGAATAATTTATCTTCGGTGAAATGTGGGTTTTCCCTTACACATTGACGAATTAATGGCTGGGGGCTGGATGTTGTGTCTGTTCCAGATTTAAGTTAGTTTAGAAGACGTGTGCTGATATAAATCAGTCGGTTCAGAAAGTGCATGTTAAATACCTCATGTTAATAATAATAATAATAATAATAATAGTTAAAACATTCTTAAAGTAAAAATAGTGATCAAATATGTTAATTTTTTTGTCTTGCATCTTTACATTTCCTTAAATGGTAGATTAATGGCCTTGTGGGATTGTTGTTAAGTTAGTAGGCCTACTATAAATAATTATGGCCTAGCCATTTTTCACTCTGAGTCGATCTCGAATGAAGTTTGAATGAAAACATCAAGTTTTTTTTTTTAAGATTTTGAGTAATATAAAGCAAGATCTATACTGGAAATATTTTAAGATAATTTTCTTTACTATATCCGTTTATAAATCGTAAGTACAAACATATATTTCCTATTTTTTTTTTGGTAGAAAAATCACATAACTTCGGACTTTAATATCATATTTCATTTAATTGCACTTTTTTAATCATACAAAAGGAAATATTAAGATATATTGAAAGTTATATTAAGATAAATATTATCGAATAAAATTAATTAAACTAATTTTTTTTTATTTTCGATTAAAAAAAATTGAAAATTACGAGTATTAAAATTTTTCGAGTAGACAATAGTAAAAACGCTGATTTCGAGCAGATACTAAAACTCGACTGGAATTCAAATTTTTGAGCACTCGTACACCCCTAAATATTATGCTGTCCTAAACCAGTAGTATTTAACCTGGGGTGCGCGAAGACATCTAAGGGTTACATACATTTTAGTATATTAAATAATATTATTTCTTGATAAACACTGAATAATCAGGGCCAGATTTTGGGTTAGCTGCAAGAGATCCAGACATGCGATCTAGGACCGCCATCTTTTCTCTCTCTCCTCCAGAAGTAATAGTAATAATAATAATAATAATAATAATAATACTTAGCACTGCGAAGCCAACAGAAAGCAACATAAGAGTTCTAAACTTATTAAAGATTCGATTGACTCTTTTAACTTCTCGCTATCTTACAGGTAGAGAAAGTATTGTGGATCGTAAAAAAAAAAAAAAAAAAAAATTGAACTCAAGATTTTGATGAATTTCGACGTTACATGACCCCCTAAATCCGCAAAAGTTGTTTTTGCAATGCCAGCTGTCTGTCTGTACTTTGGAGTAGAGCATAAACTATTTTACCGATTGGGCTAAAACTTGGTATCTAGGGTTTTCATAGGGTTGCCCCGAGGGGTTTTTAGAATTTAATATCCAACCCTAAAATTAAGGGTGGTTTCCTTAAGGGTGAAAAGAGCAAACAATGATTTTATCCAAAGATTTTGATTAAATTTAATTTCTAAATATTGATAAATATTACGAAAAAAAAATTTTCTACTTTCAATTTTTTTTTGTCAAAATGACCCTCCTACAATCCCGTCATTGTGGCAATCTGAGTTTCCAGTTTTCAACTAACGGGGTAGTGACCAGGTGGTCTAGGGGTAAGGTGTCAGACTTCGGTGCTGAGGGTCCGGGGTTCAATCATCGGTCCCGGCACAGATTTATCTGATTGCCAAACCTTTTCTTCATCTCTGACAAGACGTGTATTAATCACAACTTGTGAACGTGTGGAATGCCAGGCCTCCGCCGTGGTTCGGATTCCACGTTAAACTGTAGGTCCTCCATTTCATCTCACAATCACCCTACCATTACACATTAACGTAAGTGGGTATAACCCTAACGGGTAGTAAGACGCGGTGCGTTTAATTTTCTTCCCATGCCATCAACAGTTCTTGAATATCTGTCAATGGTGTCCTGGAACTTAATGACAACTTTTTACCTTCATTTAAAAAGCTTGTCCATCTTATGACAGATATTAAACAACTATTGATACCGCCATGTGAAGAAAATTAAACTCTATTTCAATAGAGTATTATTTTATTTATTTTGGCCAAAAAAAGATGTTTGACTATAAAAACTGCAAAAATCATGGTCCTCTTATCGTGTGCTCTAAATCCCCTCCTCAAGGACTTGTGAATTAAAATAAATACCGGTTTGAATTTAATCGCTATAACTTTTCCTCATCATATTAAAAGAAAACCACACACTTCACTGGTATTTTTCTTATTTCACACCTTTGTGTTTGCAATTTATTTTCCAGATCTTTTTTTTCCCCTCCTAGCTCTATTTCACATAGGGGCTTTATTTTTTATTTGTATGTGTATGTGAAGCTATGACCCAGACAATATGAAATACATGTGTATGTGTGTATGTTCATGTGTTGACCTGAACACAAAGAACGGAATCTGGGACCACACATCCTATATAAAGTTTATAGCTCAAGCGGAAGGTCCTCGAGACATTCTTCAATCACGGAGGAATTTCACCCAATAAAGAACATGGTATCCATAAAAATTCTCAATGTGAAATAAGCTTTTGACCTTCTTTTTTATATAAGTATTTTTTTATGATATAGCAATGATAATTCCTTGAGATGAAATAACAAAAATTGTCTTATATTGGTGGCTCATATCGTATCAATCTGACTTTTTTTTCCCCTCGAAAATTTGTTGCAGTTTTACTATTTCGAACCAGCAGCGTTAGATGAACTCGGATTAAGGCGTCAGTATCGTATTGTTTGGTTTGCCAGTTAATGGGAGTCTGGGGTTCGAATCGCTGATAGGTGAGCTGAGGGTGCCTCCCCACACTCTTCCTACACGTAAATGTGGCCACAGTTACTCTGACATTCTACCTTCCTCATCCCTACTCCAATCGATGTAGGCCCTAAATATGTGGATAACCAACAAGCTTTGGTGGTTGCATGGTCTAAGGCGCTACTCTCGCAATATACTGGACTGCCAAAGACGGGAAGATTGAGATTCAATCCCGTCCGGGTGTACTAAGAGTGGTTTTCCCTCAATGGTTTTCCACTCTACATCCACGCAAATATGGGTACACTCATTCAAAATTCAACCTTCTTAATTCTTAACACACTAGCTTAATTAGTACAGAGGATTATAACCGGTAGTAAGACGCGGTGCTAAAAAAAATATATAACATATATGTAGATAGCCCGAACGGGTAGTAAGACGCGATTGAGGAGAAAAAAAAACAGGGGTTTTCAGAGGACAAGGTGACCTGGTGGTCTATGGGTAAGATGTTAGACTTCTGTGCTGAGGGTCCGGGGTTCAATCCTCGGTCCTGGCACAGATTTATCTGATTGCCAAACTCTTCCTTAACCTCTGACAAGACGTGTATTAATCACAACTTGTGAATGTGTGGAATGCCAGGCCTCCACCGTGGTTCGGATTCCACGTTAAACTATAGGTCCACCATTTTATCTCACAATCACCCTACCATTACACATTAGCGTAAGTGCGTATAACCCGAACGGGTAGTAAGACGTGGTGCTAATAATAATAATAATTCAGAGGACAGTTTTTTAAATGGGAAGCGAATTTTAAGTCGAGGATGAATATTTTGCTGTTCTCACATAACACTACTTTTAATTCTTAAATTATCCGTCGAGGTGAGCTGGAAATAAAAACGGGAGTTAAGGCCGGTATTTTTGCAGTTTTTGTAGCATTTTTTTTTCTCTAGCTTATTTTATAAAAAATAAATTACATTAAATCACATTTAGCTCAAAGTATTTAGACCTATGTGATTTCAAAAATAGATGTCAATCATGTCAAAAACATTTACACATGCACCATGAAACTTTCAAAAATCTGGTCACCAAATTTGCCCATTAAAAAAAACATTTTTTGCCAAAGTGTGGAGTTTGTGTTCTCATACTGTACAAACATATTTAACCGTTTTTCATACACAGATTAAACTTCCATATTCCACCATTTCTTTGAGCAGATTCTAAATGAAAAATATTTTATAAAGTATTTGTAGAATAAATTATTTTAAAAAGTTATTTGATGGGTCGTCAACGTTACATCATATTTCTTTTATCAAATAACTTTTATAAAATGAATATGACAGCGTAATACCAACCGCCCTTATAAACATTAAAGTTTAATATTACACCTAGAATAATCTCAAAAGTTATTGAATATTTTTTATGGTAAGATTAAAATTTGATGACAACTTTTTATCTTGATTTAAAGTTTTTCATTAAATTCATTAATGTTGATGAGAAATATTCAATAACTTATGATATTACTCTGTGCACCATATCCATTTAGGTAAATGGAAAGTTCTGGAAAAATAAAACAAATCACAGCATATTACTTTATGCTGAAATATCGGATTTTATCCTTACCAAAGTTTTTATTTAATATAAGCACTAGTTGGTGTTTAAATATTGTTTAAGTAGCTGTTTTAAAATGATTATATGTTGAAATAAGTCAAAGATTTAGTGAGATATTTTAAACCTGGACATGCATGACGTATTGAAGTTTTATTATTTCTTCAAAATGTTTCGATGCGAGGGTTATTGTGGGTTTCGTAGTCGAAACGAAAGAGATTTGACCTTTGAATTCGGTATTTCGAAACTTTACACAACCCCTCCTTCATTAAATACTATTTTAGCCAACATTGTTGTATTTAAGGTGCGGCAGAAGGGAGCGCGAGTAATGTTACAGTTTTTATAGCATTAAATTTTGTTGGCCAAAATAAATCCAATATTTCTCCAGTAGCAACATTTGAAAATTGTAATTGATTTTATGCTCTTCAGTGGACAAAGTTGTTCCTCTTTTCTCATTTTTTCTGTAACAATGTATATTATTTTTATATACTCTGGTGTAAGTTTTATGCAACAATGTATATTATTTTGTTTAGTAAACCATAGTGTTTTTAGTCAATTTATTTTAGGATGAAAAGAGAAAGTTGGTGCGGTGTATTTATTTTAAATTGAAATGCATCAAGATACGCATTGAGTGGGTATTTAAAATCCAAGTTGTAAAAAAATTGCTGCATAGTAAAAAAAATTAGTTTAGCAACACGTCTTACTACCCGTTTGGTTTATAAGCTGAAGTACTAATTACGCTAATGGGTTATGGATTGGGAAGGTTGAATTTCTGGAAGTAAACCCGCATTTTCGTGGAGGAAGAGTGGAAAACCATTTAGGGAAAACCACCACCAGTTCACTCGACCGAGATTTGAACCTCGATCTCTCTGTCATCGGCAGTCTAATATATTGAGAGTGTGACGTCTTAGCCTAGCGACCACGTGGTCACCGTGGGTCACGTTTGGGGGATACCTTAAATATAGCTTTTGATTATTGGGAGCAGGGTAGGAGGGAGAACAAACCCATTTTAACTTTAAATCAAAACATCAAAATAAATTTTCTTTCGTACCAAATGAATAACACAAATAATATGATAAGGAAAACCATTCCTCTATGTCATATAAAAAATTACTTTAATCATTTATGCATTGCTCTTAAGTGGATTTTTAACTTTTTGAAAATGTATTATTATTATTATTATTTGGCATCGCGTCTTACTATCCGTTCGAGTTATACGCTACTAATTACTCTAAAGGATTAGGAATCGGGAAGGTTAAATATAGAGGAAGTGACCCGTATTTGCATGGATGGAGAGTGGAAAACCATTTAGGAGAAATCACCTCCAGTTTACCTGACCGAAATTTTAACCTCGATCTCCCCGTCCTTGGTAGTTTTGAGAAAAAAAATATTTGGGAGGGGCTGTCCTCTTGCCCCACCATCCTTCACTAACGACTATATAAGTAATAATAAAGTAATATATTATCTTTATTTTTATTAGGTGTTCTGTCTTACGACAGGTACCTACATTCATTTTGTAAATGAACTTAGACCACCAATGCACCCTGTCATCTGCCTCCTCCTTCAGCTCCCTCAATTTTCTTCTTTCCTTAAAGTCATTTAATATTTGAATCCTCCTACTTCCTAAGTTCCTCTCTCCCTCAACCTTTCCTTCTATGACGTCGTGCAGAAGACAGTTCCTCTTAAGGATGTGTCCGATCCAGTTTTCTTGTATTAAAAAAAAAAAAGAAAGAAAAGTTTGTATTTTCTAAAAATTTCTCCTAACCAAAATTCTGTTAAACGTCGAACTGTCTCAGTTTTAACCATTCTACTTGATCGGTCCAGTATGGATGTATTGAATACTAATATTTATTCGTGAAGAGTGGAGAAGGGGGTGTATACAGGGTGGGGTGGAAACAATTAGACGATATCTGTTGAGGAAAGTGATGGACAACGTGTTGAGGTTTGCCTGACGTCCAGGGGAGCTCACCTCAGTGACATTATCTTCAAAAAGTGAAAAATTGTATTATGTAGTTTGCTTTGATTTAGCTAGTGAATATTTACTTTTTAATTGAAGTTTTTTTAAAAAATTTACTAATCGTCTAATTGTTTCAGCCACACCTTGAATAAAGATTACTATTTTCATCACAGCAAGAACTTTGGAACATCTTCATCTAACTTTCTCCTTCCGTGATAAGTTGATAAATATTCTTCTAACCTTTCCACTCAAGGACACGTGACACTAACCTCTATGTAGGACATAAAAAAGGGCAGTGGAGGATGGAGGCTTCAAACGCTACGAAGGGAGTGTGCTAGCTAGAATGATAAAACACTCTAGAGAATGTTCGGCAGATTCTTTCTTAAGAGGTCGAGAGGAAAGTAATTTGTTAGAGATTGGGGTTGAAGAATCTTCCACGGAGAGGGTGGTGGGGGGAAGGAAACGGTATGGAATAAGGTCTTAGCTCTGCTGCTAAAGCTAAATAACTCAGCTTTCGGTTTCCTATTTTTTTTTAAATTCAGATTAAAACTTACCTTGTGCAATCGAACACTTGGACAAAGGTGTCAGTTTTGTCTTGTAGGATTTGAGGGATGGTATGTGTGTGTGAGGATTGGGGGTGGTCGGGGTCCAAATCCCGGTTTGGGTGTACTGAGGTGGGGTTTTTGCCTGATTTTGTTACCTGAATGTTTTTTTATCTGTTTGTTTGTATCCGAGTGCTTTTTTTACTTGAGTTTTTTTACCTAAATTTTTTAGATGAATGTTTTTACTAGGATTGTTTTTACCTGATTGTTTTTATATGAATATTTTCACATGCATATTTTTTACCTGGATGTTTTGTAACCTGAATATTTTTACCGCTCTGCCTACACGCGAAAACTGGAAAACTTACTCTAAAATTCAACCTTCCTCATCCCTTCCTTGCCCCATTTACAAATATGTGTGAATATTCTGGACGGATATTAAGAAGTAAAAAAAATAAATAAAAAAATCACTTTTTTATTTCATACGTTTACCGCAAGGGTTATTTATAATTTTGTCAAATTTCTAAGCTCAGTTGGTAGCAAGTCTGCCTATTAAATTAAGGGGCCCGAGTTCGATTCTTGGAATGCTTGAACAATTTATCGTTTGTGAAATGTGATATCAACAGTTTTTAAATATCTATCAAGAGTGTCCTGCAATTAAATATCAACTTTTTTTTATTAATCTAAAAATTCTGTCATCTTTTCTCACGTCCCTTACACTCCCACCTTAAATAGTTTTCATTGGTCTGTATTATTATTATTATTGTTATTATTATTATTATTATTATTATTATTATTATTATTACTATTATCATCGCGTCACGTTCGGGTTGTACGCACTTACACTAATGTGTAATGGTAGGGTGACTGTGAGATGAAATGGAGGACCTACAGTTTAACGTGGGATCCGAACCACGGTGGAGGCCTGGCATTCCTCACATTCACAAGTTGTGATTAATACGCGTCTTGTCAGAGATGAAGGAAGGGTTTGGCAATCAGATAAATCTGTGCCGGGACCGAGGATTGAACACCGGACCCCCAGTACAGAAGTCTGACACCTTACCCTTTGACCGCCAGGTCACCTCATTGGTCTGTAAAAACCATGGGACAGAGACTTTAACCACTCAACCTTTTATTTTATTTATTTCTGTGCGCCACGTCTTACTACCCGTTGGAGCTATTCGGATACATACATTGATTGGGTAGGTATGAGGGAGGTGGAATTCTGAGTAATTGTATCTTCAATTGCGTGGACGGGTGGTGATTAACCATTTAGGAAAAAAATAATCCATAGTAAATCCAGCTTGGATCAGAGTCTATATCTCCTCGTCATCGATCTAGGTTGCAATGGCCTGGCGTGGATTGTTGCCAGGTTAATCAGAGCCATACGGAGGTAAATAAACGCTTGTACAATTAATTGTACATGTCTAACGAAACTTAAAAGATGACAATGATATTTAGTTATGGATATATTTCGAAGCTCGGTCGGGTTTACTGAGGGTGGTTTTACAAAAATTATGTTCCGTTCTTCCTCCACGCAAATGCGGGTACACGTCCTCTAAATTTGACTTTATTCATCCCTAATCATTAGCATATTTAATAAATATGCATTTAACCTGAACAGGTGATATGATACGTTGTTAAAAAAAAGCTGTAGCCGTGTCAAGAATCATTTTCGTAAATTAAAAAAAAGGACACCTGTGTACATGGGATTTGAACCCGGGACCCTTAGTATGGGATGAAACCTGGACAGCCTCAGTGGTAGAGCATTAGCCTGCCAATTCAAGGGTCCCGGGTTTGAGTTCCGTGTCTAGGTATCATTTTTATAAATTTACGAATACAATCAGAGTTATCTTAAGGCCCTTGGCCCTGTCGAGTGGAGTCTTAAACCTATTTTGTGGGATGGTGGGTGGAAGGGCGAAAGGTGGGGCGTGGCTTCACAACCGACCAAAATATCCTCCCACGCCAACAATAAAAGATGGATCACGGAAACCGTAGATGGTGCTAACTACCGGACAATTCTTGCAGAAATATCATACGTTTGGATATATCATTTTTATCGAGAACGACTGAAATTTTTATAGTTATATTTTCAACTCCCCTTCTAAGATAATATATCGATGTTTATTAATTGTTACATTTTCTTACTTTTTGTTATGAAGCTGGCAGTTTTCTATTGAAAAATGTCAATTTTATCGATATTTGATCACTGTTAAAATTATACAGGAGGTGTGTATATAAAAAGTATAACTTAAGCAACATGCTTCTATTCTTTAACAAACCGTTTCCGAAAATAAAATTGCAAAATAATAAAAATTCTTGAAAATAACCGTTTGTTACCAATGGCTCAGCATTTCCACGTCAAATGAAAAGGGCCAATTGCCTTAAACTGTACCTGTGAATTCTTCTCATCACTCAGTAGACCAATCATTGACCAGGCATCAACGGAAATATATTATTATCTCGGCTATGATGATAAGAGCCTTGTGCGATTGGTTAAATTAGCACCCAGTGTGCGAGAACATATCACAGGTAAAGTTTTAACAAGCTCTGCTTATTTCTGGCAACATTCCACGGCTCGACACTGCCAGATTGTCGGTTTTCATTTAATTAAATTTGTAACCAGAAAATAACGTGTTATCGCCCTTTCATGTTAATTTTGACTGCCATGATTTTAAAAATAAGCCACGTATTAAATAATGTGGGATTTCTGAACGTCTGCGACACGCCTTGACGTTCTGCTAGTCACACACTTAAGGCCGTATATATAGTTGATATTCGGATGTCAATAAATCCCCCATTTGACCTGAGCTGCTTGTTGTTCGAACACTGGGAGATGTGTTGACTCCCTAAACTAGAGTATAAATGGTTGTATTTATATTCGATATTAGGACGTCAGTAAATTCTCCATTTGACCTGAACTACTTGTTATTAGTATACTGGGAGATTGGCTGACTCCAGAGACTAGACTATAAAGGGTCGTATATATAGTTAATATTCGAACATCAGTTTCATTCGACCAGAGATGTTTGTTATTCGAACACTGGGAGATTTGTTGACTCTGTAAACTAGATTATAGATTGTCGATCGATATTCGGACGTCAGAAAATCCCCCATTCGACCTAAACTGCCTGTTATTCGAACTCTGGGAGATTTGTTGACTCTAGAAACTAGACTATAAAGTGTCGTATATATAGTTGATATTCGAACGTTAACCGATCCTCCATTTGACCTGAACTGCTTGTTATTCGTATACCGGGAGATTGGTTGACTCCCGAGACTAGACTATAAATACGTCCGTTAATCGGCTTCCCGAACCACTGTGCCGCGCCGGTCTGTTTATGGACTCGCCATTACGAGATTGAAATTCTAACCATATCACAACCGGAGGATCCTAATAAATTGATCGGAACGTCTTCTCCATGAAAAACGTTTAGAACGTTTGAAAGGAGTTTTTTTCTTCTTTTTTCTCCTCCTCGAACTGGTGTCTGGTGAGTATATCTTCATTCGCCATAAAGACGGTGTCAGTTTGGGGTAAAGGTTAACGGAAAGGGGGAGGCGGTAGGAGAGGGGATGAATCTTCGATTGGATTGTATCTGTTTTATCCGGTGATTTTCATACCATGGTTCACTTCACCCTTTTTTTTTAAGGGGAGAATTTCATTCACACCCACACCCCACCCACAAGAAGACATTGAGGGGGAGGGGTGGAAGGATAAAACGGCAACGGGTTGCTAGAGGAATTAAATAAGGACCTAACCTTCGTCTTTTTTGGCGCAGTGGCGTGGAGGGAAGACTTAAAGTGGAGATGTAGCCTACACGAGGAAAGTTCAGTGTTTTTGCAGTTTTTATAGCAAAACATGTTTTTGATCAAAATAAATAAAATATTGCAAAAGTATAAACATAAAGTTTAATTTTCATCACATGATGACCTAAACAGTTCTTGAATATTTACCAAGAGTGTTCTGAAATTTAATGACCACTTTTTTTCTTAATTTAAAAAAGTTTCTCATCTTATTCCGTTATGCTCATGGCAGATATTCAACGACTGTTGGTATCACCATGTGAAGAAAATTAAATTATATGTTTCTAATAGAGAACTATTTTATTTATTTCGACAGAAAAAGTTTTGCAGTAAAAAAAGACAAACACTGATCTTTTTTCACGTCCCCTACATGCCCTCCTTAATATATTTCTAAAACAATATATACTTCATATATAGTTTGATCGCCTTACCTGACAACTCCAAACATTACTATGGATAATTTTACTATCATACGCCAAGACATTTGAGAGATTTCTATTCTGATAATCTTTAGATACACTTAGTGATTAATATTTTCTAGCTATTCTACATAGATTTTTTTAAAATTTGATCTAAAAGTTTCTTCCTATGAAAATTCGACCGTAAGTTGGTCTCCCATATTTTCTTTGTTGCTTCGCGTCTTTATACCTATCCGGGCTATATCCATATAATCAAGCTATTAAGGCAAGTATGAGAAGAGAAGGGTTTAAAAGAAATGCACCATCATTTTCGTGGAGGGAAAGAAACACCTTCAGTATAACCGATCGAGGACGGGGAGATCGAGGTTCGAATCTCGGTCGGGTGAACTGGGGGGGGGGTTCCTAAATGGTTTTCCACTCTCCCTCCACGCAAATGCGGGTTCACTTCCTCTAAATTCAACCCTCCCAATTCCCTATTCCATTAGCGTAATTAGTACTTAAGCGTATAACCCGAACGGGTAGTAAGACGCGGTGCTAAGTATTATTATTATTATTATTATTATTATTAAGTATACCGATCGGAATTCGAAGCCTGATCTATCCATCACGACCAAGTCGGACAAGGTGAGCTTGTCATTTAGTCTGCGCGCCCACCGGTGCGGGTCGGTCTCATAGAACTATGTTCTTGTTCATAATAAATGCTTTGTTAATAAAATACACACGTTCTCTGGATAAAATATGTCGATAAAAAACTATGGTTCTCTATATCTTTTAATCGGTTTAGCCTACTTTAGAAGCACTAATATACTTTTAATTAAATAGATTACAGGACACAATAGAACGTGTTTTCTCATATAACCTATTATAATTTGGAACAAAATTTCCAAAAACTCGTCATTAACTACGCCTTGATAAGTTTTCTGTCCGATAACTTATCTCAGTCTTTAGCGTGTCTCTCTATTGAGTTAAGGATCCCGGGTTCAATATACCTTGAATAAATGAAAAAAAAAGGTAAAGTTTTCTTAGAAAAACAAGTATATTTTATGATAATTATATGAAACAATCTTCTGTCATACATTAAAAAAAATTAAGGGTATTATAGGCCAGTGTTTCTCAAACTGTGGTACGCGTAGCCTTAGGGGTACAGGAAGGATTTCAGGGGGCACGCAATACACCACTGAGCTTTGTTAATCATTAAATAATTATTAATAATAGTGCGTCTGCTAAACAAATTAGCGCAAATTTTGACGAGATGTTATGGACTTTATTAAGTCTTCCTTTCCCTCTGTCAAGGATTTATTTAGTTTATCATAAAAATTTAAAATAAAATTTTGGAATGGCCATTTACAAATGACCACAGTATAATTTTATTAAAAAAGACTTTATAATACCATCTAAAATAGAAGGTTTTTTTTTCGATTTTTATCACTACGAGATAAAAGGGGCACATTGATTAGGAAATCGCCCCAAAAGGGGTAAACGACTAGAGAGAGTTTGAGAAACACGGTTATAGGCAATTAAATGTTTTTCCCAAATTTTCAAATATTAGTAATTAGTAAACTACTCTTAATTTCAGGGCTAGGATCAAAATCATGAATTTGTCTCAAGGTATAGCTATCTAACATGTGAAGGTCACGTTTGAACGGAAACAATCAAACTATTTCGCCAGTAGCCCCAGGGACAATCAAACAATCGCAAGACTCACTTTTCTGGGGGCTATGGGGTACATATAACATCAAGGTTAATCATAATCTCGAGATAAAAACCAATTTCCCAATCACAATACTTTCTCTATATGAAAGAGTAAAAATGATCCTGCCGTTGTCATTTCTATTTTCTTCACATAAGATCGGGTTCAATAATCATGCAGAACGTGCAACCAATAGTAAAGAGTGCATAACGTACAATGTATTATTAATAATAAAAATTACAACGGTTTATAATGAAACGCAGTAATTAAAGTCTTATTTAAAACGATTGTTTTTTATTCATAAAAGTTTGTTTAACTTATTTGTCCTATTAGATAAAGTAAAAATATTTAACTTAGTGGTTCAATGGAAAAAAAAAAGTTCATTAAACTCTATCTTTAGAAACATAAAATTAACCTAATTTATGTGGTGTCCATACTATTAAATCAAATTTGATTTTTATTTAATTCTGATTTTATTATTGTCATGAATATTGTAGTAGAGCTACTTCTCAATAACATAATAAAAAATGTAGTACTTTTTCTTTATTTTAAAACACATTTACAATCGTAGTTATTGACGCTTGAAAAAAAAAATCCTTTCACAGCAAACAAGTATGGCTACCCACAAGGGATTTCAAACATAAACGAAAGAGATTTATCATTTTCTGTGTGTGCTGGCGTTTAATTGGCTAGATAGAGCCTCTTTTAGAATTCTCATTGTCTGATACGAGAGTTGTCTATGCTCAAATCCACGCGTAACGCATACAAAGTTAAAGTTAAATCCAGAGCCGCCCTTAGAGGTGTGCAAAGTTGTGGCCGCGCCGGGCCCCAAGATTTGGAGGGAGGCGGGGTATAGGGTTGGGACTGAGCTTGATTAGGTGACAGTGAAAAACATGTTGGGATGGGACACCTTTCTTTAAATTGAAAAATTATACTTGGACACTGGAATCGAAGCCGGGACGTTTGGCTTATGACGTCATTGCTCTATCACTGGGTTATCCAGGAGTCGTTCCGTCCCAAGGGCCATTCTTCACTCATATTTTAAGGCAGAGTCTGTTATGGACGTCCGGAAATTGTGGGCTACATAGGCCTATGTGTTAATTATCAATCAAGGTCACGAGCTATCAGATAACGCAGCCACCTTCGACTCGGCAGTTGGCTTTTTGCTACTAAATGTATAATGACAACTGTACGAATGCGCATATCATGATGCGCTTGCGCGCTCGTATGGTAGGCTTCCTGTATAGACGAGCTAGAAAATGTTGTCAGAGTGTAAAAACAAATTTATGGGGTTTGATTTATTGGACCATTTGCATTTGTCTGTGGTGAATATGGCTCACGATATCTTTTGAGCGCATTAACCGATTTAATTCAAATTTTGCACAGTTGCTCTTTGTACCTCTATACATATTAAGTTTGTTGGGGAAGAAAATAGAACCAAGGGTTGGGGAGAAATCAACCCTTATATTTATAAAAACACGGCTTCTAGCATTAATTGTTACATGCATTTACTTTTTAGGGCGTTACCTGATACCATATACGGCTGATATTATTGGTATTTAGGTGCAAACTTTTGTAATTACATTAAATAATTTTTTTGTGATGAAGGGGAGGGGGGAGGCGGGGGTCGTGGTGCATGGCACTTGGGCTAGTTTGTGTGTAACCTGTGAGTACAAGATCTGCAGCACTCCACGTATTCTGCTAAGGTTGTCTTTGGTTAAATCAACTTTTAAGCATTGTGTTTTATTCACTAATTATGTAGATTATGAACACTTTAATTGAATTATGTAATTTTTTAACTTCTTGCGTATTATTCGCTATTAGTAGAGATTGGGTAAAATAGCATTAATTTTCAGTTTTTTTAGCATTAATTATTGGAAATTTAGTGTTTTGTTGCATAATTTAGCATTTTGTTGCAAAATAGGTAAAAATGTCTTTCGTCAATGTTTTTAGGGCCTATACAAAGGATTTATGATAAAAGCAACGACTAACGGAATGTGGCGATTAGCCGGATGGGCTATGGAAGGCACAGGATGCAAGTAAAACCCGAGCTGAAGCACACAGACGAGTGAAACTCAATGATTTTTTAATCACTTATTTCCGCTGAAAAACATCGTTTTATAGAAATTCTCAGCATTTTATTTAAATGCACAGAATTTTCAGGGAATTCACGTCTATTTCGCTAAATAGAATAATTTAGCTAAAATACTCTCAAAATCACGTTTTTCGCGCTAATTCGCGAAATAAAAATCGCTTTAAACACTTTCAAATGCGATGAAACGCAAAGAAAACTTATAAATACCCTATTTTCGACCCTTCTTTTTTCTTTTCGCGTTTTTCTCAAAAGCGAATTTACCCTATCTATAGCTATTAGTTATCCGTTGTGCATGAATATGAACCTAGTCTTAAAGACTGCGGAAAAAACTGCTGCATTGAGATGCAACGCATCGTTCAAGATGAACTACCTGTTTAATTTGTATGCGTGATTCTAGGAGCGACAAGTAAACTACCTCACACTCTAGATTTATAGACTACCAAGGTCCCTTATACACTATAACTCTTTGTGAAAATATCTAGTTTTCCTTTTATTTTTAAGTCACTAAAGAAAACATCGGAAAAGAAAGCAAGTTAAATGAAATATGAGGGAACGTAGAATGATATAGTGACTACGGATATGATGTCAGATTTATAAATGAACCCTGGAAATAATATTACCGAGGAAGATGGTAAGGTTTGGTGGGATGGAGGGAGTGAGGGGGGGGGAAGAAAGAGAGAGAAGGAAAAGTGACCTACGTCCTGGACATCCTGAGACTTTTTGACAGGGGGGTTGAGGGGTGGGGGAAGGATGCGGAGATGATCCTTTTTTAAGGATTGTCCTCACGTTTCAGGGGTTTATCTTGCGGATGGATATATATATATATATATATATATATACTACTAATACAGGCAAGACAGGATTATTTTGTGACGTGTCGCGGTCCAAACAAAAATCTCAAAAGTTTTTGTTATATTTGTAGTATTTTTATGTTGGGTGCAAAAACCACTTGAATCCTTATGTCATTCGTTAAGCTTCGCATACCTTGTTTATATATCTATGGTTTTATTTTTGCTATTGCTTGTTTCATTTACCTTGAAATAATGACACTTTTTGCAATGCCACTTTTTTCAGAGTTTATTGAAATTACCTTTTAGTAGAAAATCTAATAAACAAAATTAACAAAATATGTAATTTATTTTACAGCTTCTTTATTAAATATTATCTCACATTACATTTTATGGTTAAAAAAACACAATTTACACATTAATTTTAAGCACCGCGTCTTACTACTCGTTCTGGTTATGTACGCGTATATGTACTAATTATGTATTAGGGATGAGGAAGATTGAATTTAGAAGAAGTGTACCGGCCTCTTAGTGGAGGGAGAGTGGAAAACCGTTTAAGGAAAAAACCACTCTCAGTACACCCGACCGGGATTCGAACTCTGATCTCCCCGTCATTGGCAGTCTAGTCTATTGTGATAATGACGCCTTAGAACATGCGGCCACCGAAGTGTGTTTTAAACACACTTCATTAATACAAAAAAATATCGGTTTTTGAATAAACAAATGAATGTCATATAATTTTATATACCTTTTCTCTCCCTCTTTCACTGAGGTTTTATTAAGATTTTAAACGACCGTTTATGTTTTAAAAAAGGGTTCGAGACAGTAGCGTACGTGGGATGGTGACGTAGGGGGGAGGGGGGCTCAAGCTCCCTCTAGCCCCTCCGTGGGTACGCTACTGGTTTGAAACTAGCTAAAATTTGGGAAACATTTTACTACAACCCAGGAAAATGATAAATATCAATGGGATTAGGTTAGCCATATCAAGTTTATTGTTTTCATGTTATCAGTGACTCAATCTAACAGGTAAGCTTAAGAGGGAATTCATTTGCATTAATTTGGTGAGAGGATGAGAAAACCGGAGGGAGAATCTATATTTATACAAACTTACCTTCTAGTACATCTGGCCGGGATTTGAACCTCAATATTTACGTCAAATGCAGCCAAGTGAGGTGCCAGTAGGACCATAGCTGTCTCTGAATGTTCTGTCCACCAACACACAATTGTTCACTTTAAAGGTAAGCGCCCACTGGGTCGGTACCGCACGGACGGAACGTACCGCATGGACCGCACATTTTAGGGAGGTGCGCCCACTATCCGCACTGACGGCACGGATGGAAACTAAGTTTGCTCAGCTGCTCTTGAGCCAGAAGGTGAGCTTCTCGTTTGAAAGCTCAAGGAAGTAATGTTTGCATTTCTGTTATTGTTGGATTTGTTTCATGTTTATATTTGTGCTTTTGTGGGTGATATTTCACCGTAATATTTAAATATGGAAAG
>CABFWO010005971.1:0-38322 GCA_902155825.1 Timema genevievae
GTATTCAATCAACATTAGAGTTACTTTATCATTTGACATATTCTGGAAATACTTAAGCACTAGTGTCACCTCCTCCAATGTGGAAAAATATTCTACTAGATAAACCAAATATCCAGAGGTACACCACCGAATGAAACCAAGAGTTCCATCTTGTTAAAATTGGACTTGAAAATAGCTTAAGAGACTTTTCACCATTACTGTATGTTCCCCTCAGAAATGATAGATAGTTGTGCTTTCTCTTTTGAGTGTTCAGAAATGCACCCTTCGCTTTAGTCACACACTCATATAGCTCTGGCAACTTCACTGACCAGTAATTTTGTACTAAATTAAGAATTTGGTCCCGACAATGTATACGTAGTAGGTAATCGCATAGGAGAATTTTCCAAAAAGTCACACATTTCATCATATAACATGCATTTGTCACAATACAAGCTAAATTTTCATAAGTAATTTCAAACTTGGTGATGGTGCCCACAAGTGCCGCTTAACACTCAGTAGCTGTAGTATCCTGTATAACTTTAACAGCACCCACAAACAGGTTTTGTTCTGAATCAGCACTCATTATTTTTAATAAAATAACAAATACACATTGTCCTTTTCAATCTGTTGTTTCATCTGCAATGTGCCGATTTCTGACAATGTTCTTTCGATACAATCCACTTGATTTTTATTTAGTTCTGCTACCCAAACATTTCTTAGAATTTCTGCCTTAGGTAGATTCCTCAACCTGAAACCAAATTGTAGCCTTACTAATTTTTAATAGAGCAAATATTATTATATTGGCTGACAACTTTGAATTTGGAATAGTCTAATTTGATTATTTTATGAAAACAGTCATAAACTATATATTAATTTACTATTTTTTCCTAAAGATATATATATATATATATATATTTAAATTGACTTAATTTTAACATTTCCTACCTTATCTATGGTAATCTAGCTCTCTGGTAAATTGATAAATATTCTAAAGTGTCAACAAAATAACATTATTTTATCTATTAACCATACCTCCGTAACCATTTCTTGGGCTCGGCAAGTACTCAGATTTTGAGCTTCGAGCCAAGTTTGTCATTTAAGCTCAGGATCGAGATCAAGTTTTGTAGGCTTGTCATTTTCAAGCTCCCACTTGATGAATGTATAAATCAAGATTTAAAATGAAATTGTAAGCGTAGGCTATTTAATTTAGATTATATCTGCAGTTCTACTTATAAATCATTCGATAACTTAACAAATTGTTAGTTTTAAAATTACTTTTTACCTGTAAACTAATTCAATATTGTTGAACATTTTGAATTAGTTTTGTATTTTATAGTTGAATGATCTCTATTTGGACTATTTTTACCTGGCCTATTACTAAAATAATTTGATATCGAGAATATATTAGGCCGATATTGAATGTTTTTTAACTTAAAATATTTAAAACTGGTGTTAATTAATATGTTTAGCTACAAAACTAGCACTAGTTTAGTTACTCTTTAGTTATAGAATTATGTTAGTTAATCTGTCTAAAATCGGTGTTGATTAACATTGCAATAAATATTTTAACAAACTGACCACATATTAATAAAAAATAGTCTTCACTTTTTCATATTGTTTACTAGAAATACTATTTTAACCACCTTATTTTTTATTTTAAAGTATGAACATCAACTTTTATAAGCATTAAAAATTTAATTGAAATAAATTTTGCAATAAGATAATTTATAGCAAGAGCCCAATCAACGCGTGTGCAACTGCACATAGAGGAATGGATTTGGAACAGAAGACGTGATTATGCACAATTATTACACTAAGGACTAAAAACAAAATATTAAACATTTCAAATTTCTATTTATGATTATTACTTTTTTTAGGGGGGTGGCTGAATAAAGTTACAAAAGCATATTTTGGGGAAATAATATGGGTCTAGTACGCCTTAACTAGTCCATTTTAGGCCATTTCTTTCTTAAAATATCAAAGAATGATATCAGCTGTACATTATTCCAAACATTAAAATATGTAGAATCGATTTAAACAAAAAAAAACTTATACATTAAATAAGAAAAAGTTCCACTCACCTAAGTGACGGATATCTTTCAGCCGTCCGTTCTTAAAATTATTTGAACACATTACACTAAACCCCAAACATAATTTTTACAGTCGTAAAAACCGGCTATGATGAAAACAATTAACTTTACATCATAGTAAATTTAACTTCAAACTATTAAACTAGTTGTAGGTGATCACAAGTATCGATAACAACCAAATTATAGACAAAGTAAAACATAATATTGTTTAAGTCATTGAAATAACACAACTAATTTATATTAATTATTATGACACTTTATTAACCCAGATTAACTTAACCTTTCATGTGTAAATAAATTAACTTTATAATTATAGATAAAATAAACCATTCAATGTAATGATTAAACGTGGATGATACTTATCATACAATGACGTCATAGCCATTTGTGTGTACAGAATCATAGGATAGTTGAACGTCATTGTCAATATTCACATTTCGAAAATGATTTGGGTGATGTGTTGTCTAGTTTTATTTAAATATAGTATTTAATAGAATTGTAAAAAATTTCAAATCATGTCATTCAATTCTACATACTATAGTGTGTATAATAAAGTGAGTAAAATATCAACACATGGTACCATTTCAATGAAGACTAGCCAAATGTGGGGAGGTTAAAATGTACTAGACTCGATATTATTTCTTTAAAACGTCGATTTTAAAAACTTTTTATTTAATAAAATGAATTATTGTCTAATGACTTGGAAATGTATAAGAGTGTGTAGAAACACTATAGAATAATGTAAAGTAAGTGATAATGAAATTTATGTTTTGTGTGTGTCTTTATATGAAAAAAGTAATATTTCCGAAAATTAAAACAATGTGTAACAGTGTAGATGTGAAGCAATGGGAGATATGAAAAGTGTAAGAAGAAATGGAGAGTGAAGTGTGTATGCTCCTACGTTGGCCTAGCCTAACAATCCTTTCAGGTTGGATTCCTTCACTGTCACTTACTTTAAATTAGTGTATAGTGTTTCTATACTGTCTTATTATGAACTTTTTTTAAGATGGGGTGCTAGTGAGCGTAAGTTTAGGGCAGTATTTTCGAAGTTTTTATAGCATAAACATTTATTTGGCCAAAATAAATCAAATATTTCTTCTATAGAAACATAGAGTTTAGCTTTCTGCACATGCTAATCTCAACAGTTCTTTAATATCTGTCAAGGGTGTCCTGGAATTTAGTGACAACTTTTTCTCTGCATTTAAAAAGTTTGTCACCAAATGTCGCTATGCTCATGACAGATATTCAAGAACTGTTGAGATTAGCATGTGCAGAAAGCTAAACTCTATGTTTCTATAGAAGAAATATTTGATTTATTTTNCAAGAACTGTTGAGATTAGCATGTGCAGAAAGCTAAACTCTATGTTTCTATAGAAGAAATATTTGATTTATTTTTGCCAAAAAATGTTTATGCTATAAAAACTGCAAAATTAATGCACTAAACTGGCGCTCACTAGCACCCCACCTTAAGTATACTACAAAGTGAATGTGACAAGAACATGAGTTCATTGAGTCTTCATTCAATGACCTCTTGTTCTTGTCATGCTCACTTTGTAATATGAACTTTTTTATAATTGTTATTGTAATTTTAATGTCTTTAAAGACACCAATGTTGAAACCATTTAATTATTTTTCTCTTATATTTGAGTGTTGTACTTATTTTTATATCATGTTTATTAAAGTGTTATTTCTAATATAAAAACCAATATTTCCGTTTCTAAACTTTTTTTCCTCAAAAGTATTTACTATTTATAAAAATGAGTGTAGTTCTTATTTCAAGATCATTTTTGTTTTCATATATTGTTACAAATCTCAAATTTTAAAGATGTGATATTCACATTTTATGTTTAAAATAAACAAATATATATATACTCTTAACATTAAAATTATGAATGTTCTTAAAATCGGGAGTGTTTTGAAATACTTGGCTCGAGTTCGACTCTGAAAAAACCTGAGTTTGCAGACCCCTATTAATTTCCTGAAATAAAACTAGGAAAAACTGGAAAATGATGGTTTTCTCAACAAATTTAAAAATGAAATGAAATATAAAAGTTAAATTCTTACCTTTCACTTATTTATCAATCCATTCACGCATAGAAGGAAGATCAAGTTTCTCTATAGGAATATTGGCCTCTACGAATGTTTTTGCTGTGTTCATAATGAACTCTTAGCAGTCATCTTTCACTTTTTTAGATTTTGTTAAAGTATTGTCAAGGGCCTTTTACATAAAGATTTAGAAAAACTGTGTTTTCTTTGTTTATGCAGAGTTCTGTTACAATGCTTAACACACATGTCTTTTGTAGACCAGCAGGGCTATTATGACCACGAAGCAAAACGAATTTGCAACCATTATCAGAGAGAAGCTAGACTTTGCGTCAAAAGTTATTATGGCCGTCCACTTTGCGAAAGCTAAGTCCATGCGAGCGCAAATATTGTCCTAGTAGAGTGACGCTAAGTTGCGCAGACATTTTACTTGTCCTTTGGTTTGCGTTACGAGGTTATGTTTGTTAGTTTTTGTAATTTATTAGGTGTTTTGTGTTACCTGATTTAAACTTACCATCTCATTAGCCCAACATAATAATCTCGAAACGTTTTTGTGTGTGTTTCGCATAATCTAACTTTAAATAGGCCTAAATCCTAAAGAAGGCCAAGAGTGGGGATAGTACGCTTACACTGAATGTTAAAAGAATATTTTCTTTGAAACATAACACTATCAAAATGCATTATTACTCACCATATACACACTGATAATTGGGACATTCCAATATTAAGATTAATTGTTTGTAGGTTTTATAGTAGTTGGAGGTTAGTTAGGCTTCAACATATTTGGGATGTTAGTAGTATCTTGATCCACCTCATGGGGCAACAGTGACCAAGACGTTAGTCTCGTTGATCTAATTTACCAATGGTGGGGAGGTTGGGATTTGAATTCTAGCTGGGTGATGAGTGATTTTATTTTTCTAAAGGTTTTCCCACTCTCCCGCTACACAAATCCGAATTCTATAACTCAACCTTTATCAACTAAGTATACCCTAGTAGGGTAATACACATTGGCAGACCAGTTGAAGATAATAAAAAGGTAGGCCTAATCTGTTTAAGATGCCTCAACAAAACTTTAATAATGTAAGCCTATTGAAACTGAATCGTACATAGGCTTACAGTAGTAATTACTTTCTATATTAATGTGAGTTGTAGGCCTATGAAATATTGCAGCCAAGACTGTAACTAACCAACAGAGGCACTAACTTAATGTTTACAAGAGGTTTGGTTTAGGTCTAGGTTTTTTAATCATAAAAGGTTTACTAAATTTATCTGAAACTGATAATTAGTGTTAAGACCTAGTTATCCTCAAGTGAATAGATTGCAAACAACTCATTATAAAGAAATCTAATACACTTATATTTTTGATCACTTAACCAAAGTTTCAAGAATTCCCTTCAAATAAAAGTTGCATTTTATTATTTTTAACCATCCAAACCACACCCTCGTTCACTTTATTGTTAACTTAATAGGCTGACTGGGTATAAATGCCCATTATTATGACATTAATTTGTTGAAATTTTCAATGTGAACATTATTTTTGGGAGTTCTTGAATCTTTCATCTACTTTAAATAACTAGTTTTATTTTCTAAACTCTTCACAACAACATATTACACTTGTTCCAGTATTAACACAAATATATGAAGAATAAAGCATTGGGTCTTAAAGTATACATATTACAAAAAACATTATTTCTTTATTGGCCAACTTCTCATATTAATTCATTTCCCCATGTGACATTGTTATTTGAATGCATATTTCACATTATGATTTTTTAACTAAAATATGCTGTGTGTATTGAATAATGTAGGCCTAGTATTATTTTCATTTCAAACCATAGACAAACAAAATTATGCAAGAGATTTATTAAATTAAGCTAGGTTAAATCTTTCTTGCAAATAATGTTACTTGTGATCAGCTGTTAGGGAAAATAAAAATTAAAGAGTAATGTTCAGTCATGAATACCAGCATTCTTGAAATAAATTTACCTAATTTCTAGCCTCTAACATCTTAAAAAATATTATTCTTTGGAAAAGTGTTGCCAACTATTGACGCAAACTGATTTTATTCTGTGCGTTGATGTTAGAAGCATAGTCGAAGCTAGAACTGGCGGACGATACAAAGTGTGGTGGTAGTAATAACTCAAACGCCATCTTTTCCTCGAAAGTGAAGCTAACTAGCGGTAGCAACTAACTTTGCGTTGAATGGTCATAATAGCCCTGCAGTCCACGCGGGTATTACACAAGCTACACATCATTTATTTAACTTTATTAAATATGTAAAAGCCATCTTTTGAATAATCACATTCTCTTTCAAAAATTATGAAAACTTGTGGCATTTTTAATTTTTATTCACCTATTATCTATTAAATAATTTTCCTTATAACAATCCATCTTAACTAACTATAGTGCTTGATAGGGATGTAAAATGGCAGGCCAAAGACATTAAGGTAAAAATATTTCAACTAAGCTTAAACATGGTATAATCATTTTTCTTCTTCTTTAATTTAATTTGTTAATTTAATTTCTTTGGACACAATATGGCTGTCAAATTAGCTATTTCAAACACCCTTACCAATAGCAATAGTCTGGTTTAGGGAAATAAATATTACCAACCACACTAATACAAAAAGAATTCTCAAAGAAAATTTATTTTTACAGAAAATCTCAGGATAATGGTAAACAACAATATTGTTAGTGATATTGTTAATTCACATTTAAATCAACCAAAGTGACCAGAATTTGCATTTAAAACGGCAAAAATGATACATCGGTATTTAAATATGTTTCTATAGTAATTTAAATGTGCCGAGTATAAGTTTGTAAAAAAAAAAGTCTCGCAAAATTTCGGTGTCTCTTAAGTTTAGCTTTAACAATGAAAGGCAGAAATAAGTTCACACCCTGCCATTGAACATGGGAGGCTGCCTTCTGAAGAAAATTTATTTTTACCGCTCAATCTCTAAACATAGGTTTCATTCTATTGGAAATCTTCAGGAAGGAGTGTAAAACGTGCAATGCAACAGCTTAAGTAGGAAACAAAAAACAAACAAAAACACAAAGGATAAAAAGGACATAGGTAAAGAATGATAGGATACATAAATAGAAACATATAACACAATGGACAAACATACGATATGAACATTGAATGTGAATAAAATATATAGCTATTTCAGGAAAACCTATTTTCACTTGTGTGTCTCTCTTTCCTGTAACCGTAACTTTTCCATATATAATACTAATCCATCTCAAAAAGTGAAAAGAGGTTTTCTTAGAGAGTGATATACTCTTATATCAATAGGAGTCAGGGGAATCGGTTGAGAAGCACAGATTAAATGCTGAAAGGACATCAGATATCTCTTGACATAGGATGGTTGGTTGAGTATGAGAATGACTAATGTAAAACATCAGAAACCAAATAAGTTGGTTATTTGAGAACTACAAACCAAGTTTTTAAGGGGTTGTTTGAGTTTGTGCAAACCAAGATGAAAGTACTGTCATGTCTTTGCCGCGTTTTGTTTGTTTATGCCTATTCTACTTGTTTGGCAATAAAATAATGTCTACAAACAATCCATCTTAATAATCAAATGTGCTAATATTTGCCAATTGATATAGTTGTTCTGTTGATGGCACTGTTTGATTTCTGTATATGGTTAAATAAAACCGTTAAATTAGATTTTAAACAAATATTTTGTATTTTGGTTGACAAAATGACGTTATTAGCATTAATCAATATATTAAAATGAGATAATTACTTGGATAAAATAAAGTGTTCTGATAAAAATTATTATATTAAGATTTGTGGTCATTAATAAAACATATTTAAGATTTAACACAAACATTGGTATTTTATTTCAAAAGCTTATCATAATAAAGTAAGCCATGATTTATAAATATTATTTTCAAGAGTAAATCAAGTATTCTTATAAAGTAAGTCATAAAAAAATTGAATTACCTTTATTAAGATTGCAATTTAAAAAATTGAAAATAGATATGTTTAAATATTTTCTATTATAATTCTTTTATACTATATTTAAAGACCTGTGCATGCTTAATAATCTTAATTTGACTTTATGAAGTTGAACCATTGAAAATTATGCCAAACTAAAGTATAACAAAAATTTCCAAGAAGGTGGTCAAGCCAAGTTGTTGCAAACATTCTGACTAGTTATGTTTCAATTGGCTAGGAATTTTTACATCCATTACTGGTTCCAGCCTGTGGCCTGTGTTTTTTTTTCCACTACCGGCTTGCTAGGCCTGTCGTAGAATTGGCTAGGAATAGTTCTTAAAAAAAATCCAGCTCAAAGCTATATGGTTATTTATGCAATTTGATAAATACAACATTGTACCCTTGCAACATCCAAAATTTGGATTGTTTTATTTCCCCATCTTCTTTTGTGTAATTTAACATTAATTTTTTTTGCCAACAATCTTTTTAATGTCTTTGATCCTTAAAGGTGTGTGTGTATATAATATAAACTGATTTGCACACAAATATATGTTTTTATTAAAACATGTAAAAAAGTTTTTTCATGTTTTAAAAATAATAAAATAAATCAAAAAGCAACAACAACAATTCAACTAGTTTTTTTTCCCTTATCTGAACTAGCTATTTAAGAACACAAATAAAAAAGTCGCTTTTAGTAACACAATATTCTTTTTACTGGCCTTAACATAGTCTCTGAAAAAAGGTTGTGCTTTTAATGTTAACCATGATGATGATGGGCAGGGGATGGATGATAAAGCTTAAATACTGCCCTATTCAAGAAAAAAGTAAATAAGTACACCATAATAACATCCCCATTTTTAAATACAAATTGATTCCTTACTCTAGCAGGATTTCCTTTTGTTGTTTCACTCTTGTGTATTAATAAAATGAAGAGTTTGTTTGTCATGAGCATTGCACTATATCTACAACATGCAGGGGGCTGGAATTTAAAAATTAGTAGTCCCTGTGCACAAAAAAACAGAAATGTTTAATTTTTGAATAGATTTTTTTCAAATTTATTGAAAACTGGGTCTGGATAAATAAAATGGGAGATTTTTTTCTGTTTGTTAGAAGTAAAGAAAAGAAGTGCCTGGGGTAACCTTGCGATATTGGGCAACGCTGGGTAATTATGCTAATTAGTTTATATTTGAATGATTTACTACTTATCATTTTCTCTATTTAAGAAAGATTTCAACCATGAAACTTTTATAATAAAGGAAATTGATAAAACTAAAGAAAAAGGAAAAATAAACTACTAAGAGTGAATTTGATGAAGAAAGCCCACCTTGGGAAAGAGGAAAAATGTGGGGAGAATCCAATACACAAAGGTGACATCTTCTTCCTTGCTTCTGTCTTTTTAAATAGGTCTATATAAGTACTAACCATAGCCAAGAAATTTATCTTTACTCCTAAAAACAGTTGGCACAATGTGTTTCTAACAGATTTTCTTTAAATTCAAAATGGAGTAATCCAGTGTTTGTGTTATTTGTACTCTCTTCTTTGTGTTTTACAAAGGCAACAATGCCGAAATATTATTCTATTTGTGTAAAGATGTGTGCATGATTATTTCTAATAGAGAAGACAGAAGAAAGGAAGAAGATGTCACCTTTGTGTAGTGGATTCTTCCCACATTTTTCCTCTTTCCCAAGGTGGGCTTTCTTCATCAAATTTACTCTCAGTAGTTTATTTTTCCTTTTTCTTTAATTTTATCAATTTCATTTATTATAAAATTATTTAGCCATTGGGTCACCTCATTTTTAGCCATGAAACCTTGTAATTAGTGTTTATGTTCATCTAAGTTTTTTAAAAGCTATCCTGAATAAGTGAGATGGTATTTTTTATTCATTTTAACAATTAAGGAGGTCTCATTAATATGGTATTTTTTTAAGCCAATTTACTTTTTTAACTAAAAGAATGTTGGTTACTAGTCTAGAAAAAACTTTAAGGTTGGCCTATTGCAAAATTAACAGTATTGCACAAATCAAAAGTATATAAAGCTGGCTTGTGATTTAGTCCAAATCCACCTTTTTGAAAAATTAAAGTCATGTTTACTTGAAATGTGGTAGTTTGATTTAATATAATGAAACCACATCCAAACTGAGAAAACCAGAGTAAAACAATTAGTATTTGAATAATAGCGAGTTTCATTATTTTTGTTTCATGTAAAAAGATAGGTTTTCATATAACTTCTTAGTTATTTTTATTATGTAAAATGTTAAATTATCATTCCATTTCTTGATATAAAAATTCAATCAAACCACTCTATAAAAAGAGTCTCAAGTTTCTCCATTCATAACTAGTTAACAATATTTAGAAACTTCAAAAAGTAAATATATAATATAAAAATATATGAGCTTTATATGACATCTACTATTTACTTACTACATAAACATATTTTGTTTATTTAGATTTTTAATATATATAAATGCAAATGAGATTTTACTTGCTTATAGGAAAAAAACTGTTGTACATTTGGTAACAGTTTAAATAACGACTGTCCTTGACCTGCGCTCGTTTACTCTCTACTAGAAACAATGGTAGACACATTTTTGTATTTGTATGATGGCAAAGTTTAGTAAAACATAAAAATGTAAAAGTTCCAATATCACATTTAAATATGAAGTGAACAAAAATGGATTGAACAAAAAAAATGTAATATGTTATTCAATGTTTCATTGGAATTCAAAGCTAAATATTTAAATAAATACTTACAGCACAGGAGAAAGCTTATCTAATTATAAGTTTTGCTTGACTAGACAATTATCACACCAGCTTCTAAATAGTGCTGTGTTAACAACAAATGACAATAAGCCTGTGCGAATCCGTCATTTTCAAATTTGAATCAAATCCAAATCTTGGCTAACTTACTTGAATCGAATTTGAATCAAACCTCATGCCTCAAAGAATCGAATCTCATGCCATTTTTTTGGGGGGCTGAATCCAAATCGAATCTCATGCTAAGTTTATTTTATCAAATCAAGTCCTAGTCGGATCCCATCTTAGAAAAAAATTGGATCAAATATTTTATTTTAAAAATAGGTTTGGATCAGAATCGATTAATTTATTTTAGGCTTAATATGATGATGTTTCAAATCAAATTTGTGTTGAATATTTTATCACGCTAAATTTCCAAATCCAGTCCAATACTGAAAGATTTCAAAAAATTTTTATATAAATTTTAGACACAATTTAGGATTATTCAAAAAATAATGTAATAAATAGCACTAGTCTAAAAAAATGAAAAATGAAATAAAGATACCACCACTTTTTTAAATTATGGCACAAGATATTCACTGTCGCAAACAATTATCCCCTGCGTCATTCCTTTACGACCTGGAACTCAAGTTAATTTATCTCTTCACTCTATCACGCAACTGGTTTCTGGTCTGGTTATATTCATTTGTTAAGCAAGTATGAATTTTACATTCAAATTTTGAGCTAAGCCCATCGAATCTGAAGCTAAGATTTATTGAGATTCGAAATTTGGAAGGCTCACACAGACTTAAATAACAATAATTGCTATCATCAAATTTGTTTATGCCCTAGGGTAAGCATGTCAAACTTGCGTGCGGCCCGCGGACCTTTTGATGAACCAACACACAATATACTACCCAATTCTCTTTATCAATGTGGATGTAGAATTACACCATTTAGGAATGTTACACTTTACCACATTTAGTTGCATTAGATTCAAAACCTACCACTTCATTAAAAATAGTACTCGATAGGAACTTCAAAACATCCTGGGAAAAGAGAGAGGGGAAATCTTTTTGTTTTATATTAGAGTTGGGTCGAACCCACTATTTAATGAATCTGAATCTCAAATCCAAATCTCCTTTTTATCTTTGAATCTCGAATCTGGATCTAAAGCTTGGAAAAAATGAGGATTATAAGAATAAATAAGAGAGTGATAGAAAATAGTAACTAAATGTTGCTGTTCTGTCTTACAATCCATTCACTATGATTGGTTCTGAACAACCAATAAGTTAGAACTCTAAATCAAATTTCACTTGAAAAATTGAAAACAAAGATTTTTTTTAAGGGTTTGAGAGTCTCATCTCTATTTTATCTCAATTTTCTTTTTGTATTAAAAAGGAACTTGTGGATAATTTTTTAGTTTAGATAAAGGTCTAGCCTAACTTTCATAAGAAGAACCTTGACTGATACATGAACAAATTACTAGATCTACTGACATGGTTTCATAACATTTAGATGATCTGCAGCTGTCACTCTTTATAAATATTATCAATATCTTTAACATAACACTACTAATATAATTAAATATTATTATTGTAGACTGAGAAAGAAAAGATTGCATTCTGTAAAAGGTCCTTCAGGTGGTATTTCCCAGGTTAAGAACATTTCATGTTGGCATGAAACATTTATATTAATAAGCTTATATATAATATAAATAATAAAGTACGACTTACACCTGTATAGTGATAACACTATTTTATTTTTAGAGCTTATTTGGATTGCAAGAGTTTCATTTACTATTTTGCTTGATTTTATTCAAATTTGTATTTTCTTGTTGTATGGCATATACTTTACATGCAAAATGGGAGGTAATTTTTTGGGGAAGTGGTGTTATTTTTCTCTAGTAGTCATTAAATTGTATCTTGAAAGTGGTATTATTGACAATGATTACAGTAAATCACTGGCTCCATTATGAATCAAAGCGGTGCTATCCTATTCTGGACTTATTCCAAAATGAGTATTTTTTTTTTTATTTCTCCATGCCTAAATTTGCATTAATGCAAATGAGATTTTTGCAAGTTCCTATGCATAGCTTGTTTGAAAGACTTAGACTTAAATCAGATTCAAACAATTAGTTTTGTGTCATTGAGAACATAATGAATTGCTTTTTATTGTTACAAAATTTCAAACATACCTAAATATTTAAATTATGTTCTTAGTTCTCTACTGGGCGATTTTATAGGATGGAATTTTCAATGTACTTATATTCTTAATTCAATGTTAAATAACCAAAACTTGAAATACATTGTGTCTGGAATCAACAAAATAAATCGTTCATAGAGTCAGGTGCATATATTTGCAAGTAAGTACAAAGTTGGCTCAGTCGACTGTGAGTTTCCTGAACGACCCCTCCACACCAAACAGTTCACCCTGGTTGAGAGCTTTCCCCGGCCTCTTCGCTTCGTTCACTTTCACAGCTTCTTGGTCATGGTACCAATCTTGGTAGGACAGCAACTTCTTCTGCCATGCAGCTAACACAAGTATAGAATGCAACATTTTAACTACAATTATATTCTACAGTCATAAAGAGGAAGAAACTTCCTGAGAATTACAAAAGTTACTAACATAACTTTCATTTATTTTTATTAAAGATGTTTTAATCCACCATTTTACTAAAGTGAATTTTCATTTTACCTAAGCCTCCTGAATCATGAATCTTAATCTTAGAAAAGATGATTAAGATAAAGAGGTTTACTTTATTATATTGATTCTAAAGTTGTTATAGTATATATATATATATATATTAAAGATGAGCCACTTGAGTCTTCAAACCTCGAATCCACCGAATCCTGACAAGTATTCGAGATTCAAGGATTTGACTTGCAAAATATTTAATGTTCTTTAAACTTAGGAAACATTTAATATGTTTATTAGTCCTTCTTACTTGTATAATATTTTATATTTCTAATAACATGAAATATTTAAACATGGGAAATATTGATATGTTTAGAATTTGAAGTCCTTTTGACTTATGTAATACTTAATATTTTCCAATCATTAAGCCATGTAGACTTGGGAGATTTATGATATGTAAATCATGAAGTCTGTTAAAATTGAGAAATTGGATATATCTTTAAACTCTTTAAAGTCCTTAGAATTGTGTAATATTTATATTTGTACGGATCTTTGTGGTTTGTATCAAAACAACGATTGTTCATTCGCTGTCTGAGAGAACCTGTAGTAAGTATACTTGGTTGGGAATGAACCCCTATTTCTAAAAGTCAACCCCGCTAGTGTCTTTAACTGTAGCAAAGCCCTGTGATTTTTTCTTCTAACTAGGACATTTCTAGACTTATCCCTATGGTTTCTTGGCCACTGGACAACCCGTGGTACAACTATTTTAAAGCAGTTGATATTTACCCCACAAGTCGGAGATAGACCCAGCTTTCCCACCAAACTCTTTCGGCAACACCTCTGGAGAAATGTGTTCCAGAAGAGTATCATATCTTTTGTTGTGTACAAAGATCTGAAACATATGAGATGGCATTCTAACAAGTAGCTCAGTGTCAATACCCGACAATATATCATATAACTTCTAACAATACAAAGCACCAGTATGCTTGACACTAACCTAGGTGGTCAGGAATTAAATCCTGCATTACTAGTACTTCATAGTAGTATGTGTGAAGCTATAAAAATATAAACTTGACTTTAAAAAGTATCAATTTAGACTTCACCTGAAAAAAAAATTGACTTCAACATTTACAGAGCTTTTACAATAAAATAATTGTTTGTATCCAATTATTGTGATTCTGAGCTTTAATGTATGTTATAAATTAATATTCATATGGAAATGAAATTATATACTTTGTGTCCAAAGCTATACAAGAATGTATAATATAATATTTCCAACATAAAACTATTAACAAAGAATATTCAAACTTATATTCAGATTTGGGATTATTTAAGATGTTCAGTTCAGCTTTGTTATGAATTGACAGATACCTACTTCATAATATTTATCTTTGTTTATAAGCACCTATGCCTCACTGTAGCAGGAGTTAAAATACTACAATACTACAATGAAAATTTAAGGTCGGGTGGAATATATATTCTTACAGAAGTTTTTATATCAAAAAACACCTTTTTTTGGCCATATTAAATAAAATATTAATCAGTACAGAGACTTAGTTTATTTGTCTATTTATTCATGGCTTAAACGTTATTTAAATTTGTCATGGGTATTGCAAAATTGACCAGGATCCCCCCCCCNCCCTTCGCCCCAATTAAAAAAAAAGTATATTTAAATGTAACTATGCCCAAGACAAATATTTAAGATGTATTGAAATTAATACATGTAGAAAATTAAACTTTATGTATCTACTGAATTTATATTTGATTTATTTTGGCCAAAAAAGGAACCTTTTTTGTTATTAAAACTTTAGAAATACAGACTTTAACTCATGTTAGCCTCAATCCTACATTTAGCTTTTCCAGAAGATGAGGTACAAGTGTGTTTGTTGAGCTTCCAAGGTTGGGTGAGTGAAATCAAAGCAGATCATTAAGGAGCTAACATTTATTCAAAGGGGAAATTTGCAAATGTCATATAGAAGTTAGGTGTTTTAAATAGATTTTTAGACACAAACAAAATGCAAGATTATTTTTAGCAGTTACATAGAATTTTCAAGAGAATTTAAATTTTGTTTGTTAATAGTAGGAACGGGCTCAATTGGAGTCATAACATTCCTTATCAGGATCTTAAATTAAAGGAGTCCTAAATATTTCAATCAAAGGTAGGTGGAATCCACTTATTACTACTTTGAATCTCAAATACAGATCTGCATTTATCTATGAAACGGGCGTTAGAATCTTACAATATCAATTTTTTTTAGTACAGCATCTTACTACCCATTTGGGTTATACGCCTATGTACTATTTACACTAATGTGTTAGGAATTATGAAGACTTAATTGAGAGGAAATGCATCCACATTAGCGTGGAAAACCACCCTCAATGCACCAGACCGGGATCAAATCCCGATCTCCCTGTCTTCAGCAGTCTAGTCTAACACGGAAGTAGCATGTTAGACCACGGAGCCACCGAAGCAGGTTACAATATCAATTCTTTATTGGAAAGAGAAATAGTACTAAATGTTAACTTTTCTCTTTTGCTATAATGCATCCAGTGTAACACTCATACATTCAGTTAAGTCTTGAATTAATAGTCTGAGCTCTGGTTGTTAAGTTCATCCTATATTTACATTGGGCTGAACCAAATCTAAATCTTTATCAAATTTCAATCTAAAGTCTGAAAAAAAAACCACCCTCTTTTCTCGAAATGTTGAATTTAGATTACTCCTAGAGATTAAATTATTTGAAAGTCATATCCCAAATAAAAAACTATGGTTTGGAAAAAAATAGTGATTATATTTTAAATTAATACTTATTACCACGTTTTACTACCCGTTCGGGTTATACGCTTAAGTACTAATTACTCTAATGGATTAGGAATTGGGAAGGTCAAATATAGAGGAAGTGAACCGGCATATGCATGGAAAACCATTTAGGAAAATTCACCCCCAGTTCACTCAAGCAAGATTCGAACCTCAATCACCCCGTCCTCGGCAGTCAAACTAAACACGAAACTAGTGCATTAGCTAACTACGCCACTAAGGCGGGTATTTTTAAATTACATATGATACAAAATGTACACTAATTTATGTGGTAAATCTTTGATTGCTCTGTGACTTGTTTTTAATTATTATAATAGAATAAATTCATATGATAATATATACAATATACTTCTACACAAAATTGAATTTGTAAAATAGCTTATACTTACCCTGCTGGCCAGTTTGTCTGAGAATATTGATTTGAGCAAAGTAACTACTGTATCTGCAAATGAAGGGGCATTTATAAAATGCAAAGATTTCATTCTAGCTGAATAACCTTTCTGAAAGAAACACATAAATAAATGTTTAAACTTGAGGAAATAAGATTTCATGAGTGTTTTAAAGACAAAATACTTCTCGAGTTGCTGCAAATTACAAAACCATGCCTTATGTAAGTGATATTGGGGGATTTTCACTGTGGAAACCACTTAGAATATGCTTGTACAAAAATGAGCACAAGAGCTATTCTATCAAAATACATCTTTGTTCGCGTAACACTTAGAACAGTTATCTAGTTCTCAATTTGTCTTATTGTATGCATGGGGAAACATTTTATTGTATGAATATTTTCTCCTGGGACAGAAAATAGATCAGTCCAAATTCTTCAAATGTTAATGAGAAGAGAATCGGGAGGGTGAAAACAACACACGTTTTGAATGTGAAATGGAAAATTGTAATTTAGTTTTCGACCAACTTCTATTTGATTGATTTCATTTTCATTATTTTCTAAGTTCTAATTTATATGTTCTGCATATACATATTTATGTTTTTTTTAAATTTTGTCTTACAGTTTAAAACTATTTGTATTAAATGCATGCAGTATTTTTCCATTCTATCTATTTCCTAGTGTATTTAATTAGCTTGAAATATAAATGTACATTCGAGTTTAGCTCCCTGTTCCAGGGTGTTAATGAAGATAGCAGGACTGTTCTGACCAGTCAACAGGAACAATGTTACAATATTATATATATTTAGTGATAAATAAAATGATAGAATATTAGGAAAATGGTAGAGCACAAATAAAAGTAACAACACTGACACATATTTACACACACTTCAATATTTCGAAGTACTTCCTGAGGAAGATGCTACAATAGCATCGAAATATTGAAGTGTGTGTAAATATGTGTCAGTGTTGTTACTTTTATTTGTGCTCTACCATTTTCCTAATATTCTATCATTTTATTTATCACTAAATGTTTTTGCTCAATGCACTTTTTTCATATATAATATTATATATATATATATATAACAGCAACATGCGATAATGAAGCCTCCAGAACTATTCCTTGACTCTACAAATATTTAATATGACTAGAGACAGGTCAAATCTGAATCTCAAACTCAAAACTTCATTTTACCCTTGAATCCCAAACTTCGAATACAAATCTCAGAAAATATTATAAGTATGAGATGTTAACATACCTAGAGTGGTATAATTTTTTTTGTTATAATGCCTTCATTAAAACATTCATACATTCAGTTAAGTGCTTAATAAATGGTCTGGGTTTTCCTATGCTCTACAATTATATTAAGGATCAACAATCAATAAGCAATATTAGAGCTACAAAAACTATTCAAAATAAAAGTTAAAAAAATTGTTTATTTATTTTTGAATCTCAATCAGAAATTTTTTGGAAACCCTAAATCTCTTAGGCTTTGAGAGTCCCATCCCTAGTTCATATTAATTCTGTTTTCGCTACATAAAATAGACATCATAGCCAAATGATTTTTTTAAATAATATGAATTCACATTCAGTTAAGTTAGTCTAAGAGGGTAAAAATTAAAATTATGATGAAACAATATGAGTGTTACAATTAAGGCTGCTGGAGGGATCTTAAAAATCTTAATATCTAGAAATAGCTTGAAGAATTCTGGTAAACACTATATCCTTCTTTCATTTGAAGAAAAAAGTCACAACAGAAAGAACAAACCAGGCCTTGTTCAACTTAGGATAAATTATTATTTTACATATTTCTATATTCATAAATTACTCCAGTTATATAAGTTTACACGCAGTAAAGTGAAGAGAAAAGTATTTTGCTTTATCTCATTTTATGTAATGATGAGTCATTATCATCATCATGAAATGTCTCCAACCTGTGGCCGGGTCGATTTAGTAAAATGCCTCCATTTTCCTCTGTTCTTGCATGTCATTCTTTCTCCCTCACTTTCATTCATTACTCTCCTCTCACACACACATTTGCTCCCCCCCCAACTTGCTCCATCTGTTCCTTGTCCTCCAATGGGATTTCCCCCCTAAAACACTTTGACTTCATCATTTTCCTTGGGATTATTTCCTTTTCTATTTTCATTACCTGACCATACCCTATCCTATCTAATCCTATTACTCCTGTTGACAGCTAGTATGCTCTTCATGACCTCAAACTTCCTTGTCTCTATTGCATCCAATGTCCAGGTTTCTGCTGTACCCCCTCGAAGCTACTTAGTGTGCTCCTCGCCTGACTTCCCCGCTCTCCCCCTTTAATAAAATAACATGCTATAAGAAGCTATCTGAAGTAGTTTTATAAAAGCAAATGCCCTTAGAAACTAATTGGAATGGTCTTTGCCTGGATTTTTTTTAACTAGATGCCTTAATAACTTACTGAAAGTGGTTCTTGGTTGGATTTAAAAAAAAATATTATATGCATATAGATGCTATTTGGAGTGACCCCCTATGGATATTTTTACTAAAAATAGGATGCCTTTAGAAGCCATTTAGATTGATATTTGCCTGGAATTGTTTGGAAAATTAAATTCCTTTTGAATGTATTTGAAGTGGTCCTTCCCTGAAAAAGTTTTAGAAAGTGAATGCCTCTACAAGTTATTTGAAGTTTGATAAAAGACCACCTTATATCTTCATATTAAAAACTTTGGATAATTTTAGGTGGTGTGGGGGGGAAGGAGGGTGTTTGAATCCTCCTTACGCCCATGCTACCATACAACTGGTTTCTGGTCCGATTGTTGATTGTTGATTTGTTAAGCAAGTATGATAATAAAATGAATTATTGCCTAGTGGCTAATGTAGAAACACAATAATCAGATTGAAGTTCCAGTGCTGGATCTCAAAGAAGTAATGGGACATCAATACAGATAAGACTTAGACCAACATAACCATTCTTTTATAATTTTAAATTATATCATACCTCAACATTATCTAAACCAACTTTGCTGATGTTAAGCTAATTTTATTCTGGACAGTTTCAAAATAGGTTTTGACATTAATGTGTATTTTCATATCACATTATATTGTTTGTTATATTTTGTGTATTAATATTTTAATGTGTTAACCTATGTTTTAGACTATTCATCAACTTGTTTAGCCATTGTATAAATTGATGAAGTATTTTAATTTTCTCTAATTGTTCATAACAGTGTTCCTCTAAAAACTTTCTACAATTTTTTATTTTTTTATTTCTTTAACCATCAGATTATATAATATCCACTTTAATAACAACTTAACTTTTGAACGTAAATTTGTTATTTTCTAGATTGACATATCTATGTCTTAACGATCTACTTATAATAATGTAAAGTAAATGATAGTGAAGAAAGCCAACCTGAAAGGATAGTTAGATTAGGCATGGATAAAAACAAAGAGAGGAGTGTGATTATTTCTATCTAGGCCTAACCTAACTATCCTTTCAAGTTGGCTTTCTTCACAATCACTTACTTTACACTACTTTATTGTACAGTGTTTCTACACGTTCTTATAACGCAAGTATGAGCTATAGATTTAAATTCTGAGCTAAGACCATTGAATATGAGCATAGGATTTATTTAGATTAGAAATTTTGAATCAAATTCAAATCTTTTCAATACTAAGATTTGAAATATCAAATCCAAATATTAGTAAGATTCGGATTCAAAATCTCAAAGGTTTGCACAGATTTTAAAATGTAAATACATTATATATAGGGACATGCAAAATTCGCATTTGCGATAGCACAAATTTAAGCTTTTTTTTTTCTAAATAAACATATATTCTCTTCACTTTATGCACTGCTGAAAGCAGATTCTAATTCTACTTGGAATAAAAACATTAGTTGAATATTGCAAACACATATGCTACATTAATTCATTACTCTTTAAAAAAATCAACTTGAGAGAAAATTCACGTTAAAGTATTTATTTTAATGTTTATTTATAGACCTTAAAGGCTAGAAGTGTATCAACCTGAGTAGCATTGAATCATAATAGGGTGATAATTTTGGTATTAGCAATGAATTGTAATCAAGCAATTTTATTATTGCATCAACAATAATTCATAATCACCACTTAGGGCCGGTCTTATGACTAGAGGCTAAATATTGCTATCGGGAGGTTAAAGTTATCTACCAGATAAAAGTTATCAGCCACTTTAATGTTTTATGTGTCTTATGAACTGAATTTATCTGCCAGATAGCTATCTGTAGGATAAATATATTTTTATTCAGAACACGCAAGGTTGGTACTGTTTTTACTGGTGCGCGCATGCGTATAAGCCCTGCTGATAGCGCTACAACCTATCGAGTGTCGAGAACATTCAACATTTGTTAAATAATGGCGGCTAAACGAGTACGAGGAAATAGATGGTGTCAAGTGGGCGCAGAAGCTAAGATGTCTTGCAAGTACTAATTTCGGTGTCTGCCAAAATGTGAGCAATAGTTGGGTACAACATTTACAAAATTTCATTTATTGTACTCACATTTTGATAATTTGTTCTTAATATAAATATAACTCTACAAAAAGCTTGTCAGTTTATATAAAAGTCTGAATTAAATGTTCTAACTTTATAGAAACAAGATTTTAACCTAAAAACAGATTCTATAGGAGAAACCTCATTAAAAAGCGTTACTATGGCAACAACCATTTTAACTTTCAGATAAAAGTTATCAGGTACTTAAACCTCCTGATAAAAATGTGATGGATAAATACATTTTATCTGACAGATAAATGCTATCTTGCAGTCACAAGCCGCACTTTTAACTTAACCACCAGATAGAAATATTTATCTACCAGATTAATATTTATCCAGGGGTCATAAGACCGGCCCTTAGCATATTAATAACCATGATTTAAATATAAAGTTTTTAGACTCAGTACCACACAACAAGTGAAAAATATGTTAAGTAAATATTAATTTAAACTGTGTCAATGATGGTAAATTAGAATCATTGAGTAATATCTAACTAAGGAAAACTTACTTTCACTTTTTGAGGTATTTTGTATATTTATTTGGAAGAAGGTAGAGGAAAGGTGGACAGAAAACAAAATAAACGGAAACAAACACAAAATGGCTTTTATAATAAAAAAAAGAACAACAGTTCACAATTTATATTGTTGTCACTGGACAAATATTTTCATTATAAAAGCCACAATGAGTTCATTCTTTTTATTTGTTTTTTATCAACCTTTATTGTACATTCTTCCAAATACTTATACATAATAATATCTCAGTTATTGAATATATATTTTATATCTGTATGGTTTATTTCTGTTTTAACAAGATGCCATATTGAAATGACTATGCAGCTTAGGTACTATTTAGTTATTTAAGCGATAACTTATTTACTTTCCATAAAACTAATTATCCTTTTAAGACAAATAATTTACAAAAAAGAAAATTAAAAGAGAAATGTATGTGAGAGTTTAACAAATTGCACATACTTCATCTGGGTTACAATATAAGCTAATTTTGAAAAGTGCATTAATTGATATACCCATACAAACTTGTGAATTTGCACAAATAAAAACAGGTTTTTACTAAGTGAGAATTCCCCCCAACAAATGAATGATCCTACCATGCCACACATCTGAATTTTCTTGACGAGAACCGGTGTTAGCTTGGTGACATGACTGAACGTGATGTTGCTCATGTCGACGATAATGTCCTCCCCAAGACACATGCACTCCCTGAGCCGAATATCACCCACCATAAACATCAACTTGAAGAACAAATTAAGGTCGAGGAGTGATGCGTCTGAGCTGATGTAACGTACGATGCAAACCCTTGTGTAGTTTACTGACAGTCGAGGCATGGTGAAGAATTGGCTGGAAACAGACCAATAATGCTTGCTTTTTCTTATTCTAGTTTACTTAAAAACAATAACAGAAAATCAAATTGAAATATAATAGAAAGTCAACTTATTATATATTTTGGTTTGTAAAAATTAATGATGGGATTGAGAATAGGCCAGGTAATATTCCTAGGAAAAAATATATTTCTGAGAATGTGTTCAGTTTATAACAATGACGAGTTTGGATTGCCAAAAGTGGTGGACTGACAGATTTCAAGCAGCTCGGGACAGTAAATTACAGCAGCCCTCACCCCCACTTGTAAATATTATTATTATAATTACTAGCCCCGCGTCTTACTACCCGTTCGGGTTATACGCACTTACGCTAAAGTGTGATGGTAGGGTGATTGTGAGATGAAATGGAGGAGCTACAGTTTAACGTGGAATCCGAACCACGGTGGAGGACTGGCATTCCACACATTCACAGGTTGTGATTAATACACATCTTGTCAGAGGTGAAGGAATACTTTTAAATACAATGGGTGTGTATACACATATGGTTGCTCCTCTCAATGCCACAAGACGTACTTACACATTGACTACAAAAGAAACAGTATCCACTTGTGAAAAATTAAGATCCATGAGAACCTAGTAGAAGTAAGCTATTTAAATGTCTAATTTCATAAATATATTTAGGCTAGGCCCTATTTATGTTAAGTGAAAATTCTTTTATTTCTAAATATATTAAGGTATACTTACCTACCTACTCTATGGCATTAGGAGCTCAAAAGTTAACTGCCGCACTTAAAAAAGTATGCCACCTATCCCTATCTTAAGCTAGTTCTATCCAGTCCACCCTATGATTTTGAATCTTAAAAAATAGCGTTAAAATACACGCCTGTTTAAAATAAACATAGTATACCCAGTTTTTTTTTTAGAAAAAAGAGATACATGCTTGTATGATTATTGAATAAAATGTCTTATAAACAACAGAAACATGAACATGAGAATTCTATTCTAATGTGTTTTCATAACAATTCCATAACTCCACATATACTGTAAGAGCTAGCTTACAATCTATTGGTTCATATTAATCCAATCAAAAGCTTTGTAACAAATATAGTGCTCCGAGAATCTTAACAATAAAAACTAATGGAAGGCACCTGTACATAACTTGACGAGCACATTCAAATAATATTGTAAAATGCAACACCAATCTTAGCCAACAGTTACGAATGTTTAAGCTGCGAGGACTTTAACAAAACAGTGTAAGATTGGGCCTAGATCTTAAAATGCTACTCAGAAAATTAAATCAATACTTAAATAAACTAAAATATTTTGACTAGATTTTATTGGTTTTTTTATGCATCTTAACATAGAGTACCTATCCAAGACCTAAAGATTCTACTGAACTTATAATCAACTGCATCCCGCATCTAATTAAGTTCCTGGCTGAGAATTGAAGTAGGGACTCACATTTTTTATTCCTATATGTCCAATAATTTTTTTTTAAGTTTTTAAAACTCAGATTATGTTTGCTTTATATTATGTTTTAGCTATGTAGTGCATAGTACACCTGTAAAACCCACATCAATAGTTGCACAGTCTAAGGAGTCACTCTTGCTATAGGCTGGATCACAGATGACAAGGTTAAGGTTTGAATCCCGGCCAAGTGTAATTTTTCCTCATTCCTATGCCATTTGTGTAGTTTTTATGTGGAAAATCGCCCTAGATAATGAACATTTGTAAGACTAGTTAGAGATGACATGTTCACCTCATTGCTGAATATTTGCAGTCTCATAGTGAATGTCTGTACAAATGTATGTAAAACTTAAAGTTTAATACATTTTAGCCAATTAATAATTTCAAAATGTAACCAAAGATTTTAAATTAATTAATAAATTTGAATTAATACACATCAGGGTTGTACAAAGTCCACTTTTTCAATTCAAAGCCAACTCGAATCGATTAATATGAAATATTCTCGAAGCTGAATCAAAGAATATTAAAAAAAAATAGTGTTGGATAGAAATATTATACTTTGCATAAATATGTAAATTAAGGTATTAAATATAATTTGAAAAATTCTATATTTCAAACACAATTAATACATCATATCTTAAAATAATAAATAAGTTGTCAACAATTTCAATTTAATCATTTTAAATTTGTTTTATGGGAACACTAATTTGTGATTTAAATACAAGCAGAAAAAAATACCATAAATTGTGTTTTAACTTTTAATATTTTTTTAGTGAAGTTTTGTTGTTGTTGATTTAGGTAATTTATTTTCTTTAAGTTCATTACACTTAAAAAATGATGCCATCTATCCTGTCCACATCATTACACCCTATCTCTAGCAGGTCTATTTTAATGTCATCCTCCAATATGTGACTAGGTCGTCCCAATGGTCTCTTACCATTGGGTTTGCCAGTCAGTACCCTGAATATTGTTCTAAATTCTTCCATCCGTGCTGCATGACCTGCCCCCATAATCTGTGAGATTTGATTATCCAAATGGGTACAAAGTGTGTAACTCAACATTATATAATCTTCTCCACTCCCCAGTATTCACATCCCTATTTGAACCAAATATTTCCTTAAGTACCTTGTTTTCAAACACCCTGAATTTATTTTTGTCGTGTAAGGTAAGAGACCACTTTTCACAACCATAAATAACAACCAGTAAGATTATTGTTTTGTAAAGTTTAAGTTTTACAATCCTTGACAGCAGGACGAGATGTCAACAAACAATTGACCAACTAGTAGCATGCATTTCCCAACTGAATTCTTTTTTTAAATTTCCACTCTAATATTATTATTGCTAGTTAAAATTGTTCCTAAATATGTAAACTCATTAACCCTGTCAAATGGTATGTTGCTCGAAGTAATCACTAAATTATCATCCTTAATCTGTGTTCTATGTGACCATATACATAGTCTTTTCAGTGTTCACTTCTAATCCTATTTTCTCACTAGCATCTAATAAATTTTTTGCATTTCTCAAGAAAGATTTCTTAATATTGCCCGACAAAGCTAAATCACTTGTGTATCTTAAGAGTTAATTATAAACATAATGAATGCATTCAAGTACAACAGGATGTTTGGACTCAATCAAAAAGTTATGGTGTAAGAATTTTAATTCTGTTGGTTTATATTTTATTTTATTTTAATTTATTCTTAACGTGTGTATTTATTTTGATGCGACTAGCAAGCCATAAGCCCAGATGCCGTACTACTTTTAGTTAATTTTAATCGTATTCATTTTCAATTTTATTGTTTTCAACAGCAAAATGTCGAAGGAAACACCATGTAATTAAAATAATATTTTAGCAAACCAACAAGAAATATACTTATTTACCTGCTTTTAATTAAAATATTCCATCGGCATTTAAAACAAGACTGATCAGCTATTATTTTATTCCTAACGTCTTTTACGTATTTCGATAAGAATCGTAATGGCCGACACAACACAAAGAAGAAAGAAATGGACTACTTGCAGAGGAGGAAGGTGTGTGATGACAACAAAGATCCGTCATCTAAACTCGTGCATTTTTAATTTTATAAGGGCCATGAGGGGAAAAAGAAGAAATTTAGTTTGTTTACAAACAATGATTGATCATAATGTTAATGCAACAAACTGTCAGATATTAGATTTTACATCCATTTAGTAATAATTTCAATTTTTATCAAGATTATTTATTACTATTTCTTTCCCCCCAGATATTTCCTGTTTATACTTTAATTTAACAGATTTCTAAACAAATATTTCCAATTTTGAACTTATTTTAATACCAACATATCCTCGAGATGTTTGGGGCCTCGACAAGAAATGCCGAGAGTCGGGAGATGTGAGAAGTAGACGGGTCTTGCATCTTGGATCCCAAATGAAACAGACTTGTGTAAATTCATTGGAATAAATTAAAGTGAGAATGACAAGTTTTATTAGTCTAAATTTCATAAAGTATTCTAAACGACAGTTAAAGATGGGTCAAAAACCTGGGACAACTATAATAACTTCCAGACCACTATTTTACTTTTAAGTGAGTTTGTCTGAACCAATAACCTTTTCAACGCCGAAGACTATAAGATGCCATTAACATGAGATGATATCAACCTACAATTTTACTTGTGATTCATCCTTTGTCATCTACTGCAATTTCGACTAGACTTCAGATAACTTCATAACTAATATTGTATCTCCTTGTAACAGATAACATGCTCCTCACAAACTTCATTTCCATGGCCTACACTTTCCTAGTATCTCTTACATTCATTGTCCATGTTTATGCTACATAATATGTGACAGTGGGTACAAAGTACACCCTGTACTACACTTCCTTACACTTTAAGGACACTACCCTTCTCCACAGCAGGTCTCTGACACATCTATAGAACAACTCTCCCTGCTGTCTTCTTCTCATTACATCCTCTCTACTCCCACCCTTCTTCTCAATCACGCTTCCAAGATATATTATGTACTTTTCTCAGCTCTACTCCCTCCAACCTTATATCTTTACTAGGCCTTACCCTCTTCCTTGTTATTATCATCACTTCACACTTTGTCACTTCCTCATTCCATTCCTATCCCTGTGCTTCTTCCTTCTCCCCCCCTACCATCAAGTCATCAGCAAATATCATGGTTTACATTCTACCCTCCCCAAATTTTCCTGTCACATTGTTCATGACCATTACAAATAGTAATGGTGAGAGGACACTCCACTCCTTCACACCATTTTTTATTTGGAACCACTCCACTCCTTCACACAATTTTTTATTTGGAACCACTCCATCCTCCCACTCTTCGTCTTAACATAACTCCTATTATCCTCCTACATGCTTTCCACTTCAGCCTTCTCCATTGCTTTCCAAGCTTTATTTTAATCCACACTATCATATGCCCTCTCCACATCCATAAATACCGCATATTAGTCTAAATTTCATAAAGTATTCTAAACGACAGTTAAAGATGGGTCAAAAACCTGGGACAACTATAATAACTTCCAGACCACTATTTTACTTTTAAGTGAGTTTGTCTGAACCAATAACCTTTTCAACGCCGAAGACTATAAGATGCCATTAACATGAGATGATATCAACCTACAATTTTACTTGTGATTCATCCTTTGTCATCTACTGCAATTTCGACTAGACTTCAGATAACTTCATAACTAATATTGTATCTCCTTGTAACAGATAACATGCTCCTCACAAACTTCATTTCCATGGCCTACACTTTCCTAGTATCTCTTACATTCATTGTCCATGTTTATGCTACATAATATGTGACAGTGGGTACAAAGTACACCCTGTACTACACTTCCTTACACTTTAAGGACACTACCCTTCTCCACAGCAGGTCTCTGACACATCTATAGAACAACTCTCCCTGCTGTCTTCTTCTCATTACATCCTCTCTACTCCCACCCTTCTTCTCAATCACGCTTCCAAGATATATTATGTACTTTTCTCAGCTCTACTCCCTCCAACCTTATATCTTTACTAGGCCTTACCCTCTTCCTTGTTATTATCATCACTTCACACTTTGTCACTTCCTCATTCCATTCCTATCCCTGTGCTTCTTCCTTCTCCCCCCCTACCATCAAGTCATCAGCAAATATCATGGTTTACATTCTACCCTCCCCAAATTTTCCTGTCACATTGTTCATGACCATTACAAATAGTAATGGTGAGAGGACACTCCACTCCTTCACACCATTTTTTATTTGGAACCACTCCACTCCTTCACACAATTTTTTATTTGGAACCACTCCATCCTCCCACTCTTCGTCTTAACATAACTCCTATTATCCTCCTACATGCTTTCCACTTCAGCCTTCTCCATTGCTTTCCAAGCTTTATTTTAATCCACACTATCATATGCCCTCTCCACATCCATAAATACCGCTACCAATTATTTCCCATATTTATACCTTCTTTCCGTCAGCTGTCGTATAGCAAAAATTAAGTCTCTTGTAGACCTCTGTTCCCTACATCTGTGCTGTTCCTCTCTCCACTTTCCTTTCATTTTATTTATTATTCTCTTTTCCAGTATCTCCTCATAAATTTTTTATAGTGGCACATCAGGGTTATCCTATTATTTGTACACCTCATCCTGTCTCCTTTCTTGAAAATAGGTATTATAACTCCCTTTTTACAGTATTCTAGTACCTTGTTCTATTTCTATATCGCTCTTAGCACCCTGTTAACCATTGTATACCTACTTCACCTACAGCTCTTATTCCCACCGTCAGTTTGTCCACTCTCGGTACTTTTCCTTGTTTCATTTTCTTTAATATGTCCCCCGCCTCTTTCCATATAAGACCTATTTCCTCCTCTTCTGCTATTTCTTCCCGCTCCTCTGTTTCACTCTCGTCCCTTTTCCCTTCCAGGTTGAACATCTACTCAAAATAACTCTTCTATAGTTCCTTTTCTTACTCTCCTGTCTTAAATATTCTTCCTTCTTCATCTGTAATTCTAGCTTCTCTTTTCTCTGTCCTTTTTCTTACCTGGCTATATAACACCTTCTTACTTCCTTTCATATCTGGTTCCAGCATTTCAGTCTATTTTTTCATCCAATCATTCCTGGCTTCTCATACAAATCACTTCGCTCTTTTCTTCTTCTCTCTATAATCTTACTCTGTTTCCACATTCTTATTTTAAAAACTTCTTTTGAAAGCTTTTTCTTTTCCTCCACTGCTTCCTTCACCCTGTTGGAACAACAGGGTGTCTCCTTCCACTTTATTATTATTTTTAGCACCGCATCTCACTACCCGTTTGGGTTATACGCTTAAGTACTAATTACGCTAATAGATTAGGAATCGGGAAGGTTGAATTTAGAGGAAGTGAACCCGCATTTGCGCGTATGGAGAGTGGGAAACCATTTAGGAAAAACCACCCCAGTTCACCCGACCGAGATTTGAACCTCGATCTCCCCGTCCTCGGCAGTCGAGCTCAACACGACTAGCGTGTTAGCCAACTACGCCACCGAGGCGGGTATCCTTCCACTTCCTCTTGTTATTTGTCCTCCCACATATCTCCTCTGCAGCTCCCACCAAACTGTTCTTAAACTTTTCCCATTCAACCTCCAAACTTTTAAATCAAACAAAATGTGTAATAAAGTTTTTACATGTAAAAATTAAGGGTAGTGGTGAAAAGCTTAGGGATAAAAAAATAAAGCTTCTCGTTGAAGATGTAACCAAGTGTAAACAAACTTACGGAAATATATAAAGTCACTTCAAACCACCCAATGTCAGGTACAGAAAAAAAAATAGTGGTATTAGTATTTCTGTTGCCACTATAGCCAATTGTTCAGATGAAGTGTTTGGGTTACCATCCACACAATTGGAAACTAATGTCAGCGCTGCCACAACTTCAACACTTCCATAGTGAAAAACAAACTTGGAACAATCAACATTTATAATAAACATTAAAAATATTCCTTTAAATTTATAATTATAGTCTAGAGATGCTGTCGATAGCGCTAGCCGAACATTGTAAAATCAAAAGTAGTGGTGGTTATCTCTTAACCTTAAGTTAAGTCCAAAAAAATAGAATAACGTGACATTGTAAGATTGGGCCTAAGTCTCAGTTGACTAAGTGCTATAGCACCAAAAGAAAGGCAACATACATGTTTTTGACTGCTTGTTTTAGATCAGGGCTTGAAAGGTTTCTGTTTTCGAAGAACTCTGGAACCAATCCTCTTACACTGTAGTATGTATCTATACTCTCTTTAGCGCGTTCAATGCTGCACTTGCGACGAAACCACAATGTACAAAGGAGCCTTGGGTCTGCGGACATGCAATACTTTATTTTTACAAAACATAATGAAGGTAAAATACCAAGATTTATAAATCACATTGTGAAAATATTCCTTGACACACCATTTATTCCCAAATGATAGCCTTTCGAGCAATGGAAGGCCACATGGTCTAAGGCATCATTATTTTGTTAGACTAGACTGCCAATGACAGGGAGACCGGGGTTTGAATCCCGGTTGAATGTACTGAGGGTGTTATTTTCCCTTCAAAATGGTTTCCCAATCTCCCTCCACACTTCCTCTAGATTCAACTTTTCTCATCCCTAACTCATTAGCATAATTAGTACATATGTGTATAACCTACGCAGGTAGTTAGATGTGGTGCTAAATCTCCCACAGGAATACTCTAACTGTGAATATCCTCATACACCAACCACACATTTTACATCAAGTAGGTTTTCCACTCTCCCTCCACGCAAATGCGGGTTCACTTTCTCTAAATTCAACCCTCCCAATTCCTAATCCATTAGTGTAATTAGTAATCCATTAGTGTAATTAGTACTTAGGCGTATAACCCGAACGGGTAGTAAGACGCGATGCTAAATATTATTATTATTATTATTATTACATCAAGTATATAAATAGCAAAGCTCACATAGACCAATATAGTTTATTAATCTTTCCACAACTATTATGAATATAATTAGGGGTCTGCGAGATTTGGTTTATTCATTTGAGTCGAACTTGAGTCGAGTATTACTAAAAGCTCCCGAGTACGAATATATTCATAATTTTATAATGTTAAGAGTATATATTTAATTTAAATTAAGATTCCAGATTTAAAAAATATACTAAAACACTTGTTCTTAACATATGAATGATACTCATTTTTATAAATATAAATACTTTTAGAAAAAAGTTAATAAACGGAAATATTGGTTTTTAAATTAGAAATAAACCTTAAGAAAAAACACAATTTAAAAATAAGAACACCACTAAAAAAAATAAAGAGGCCTAGTAGAAAAAATATGTAATATGGTTTCAACACTCATGTCTTCAAGGACATTAAAATTACTCTAACAATAATTTTTAAAAAGTAATGAAATGAATAATTGCATGATGGCTTGGAAATGTACAATAAGATAGTGTACAAACACTGCACAATAATGTAAGGTAAGTGATAGTGAAGGAAGTCAACCTTAAATGATAGGTTAGGGCTAGATAGGAAAAGACACTCCTCTCTTCATTTCTTCAAACACTTTTACACTTAACACTTCTTCAAAACTTCCACAGTAGCACATGGTTTTGAATTTTCAGAAATATTACTTTTTCATTAATGTCTCTTCATTTGAAAAATAAATATTTCTGAAAATTCAAAACAACGTGCTAGTGTGGAAGTTTGAAAAAGTGGGAAGTGTAAAAATGTAAGAAGAAATAGAGAAGTATGTTTATTTATATCTAGGCCTAACCTAACTTTCCTTTCAGGTTGACTTCCTTCACTATCACTTTACATTATTGTAGAGTGTTTATTCACTGTTTTGATAAAAAGTTAATAAAACGGACATTTGAATAAGCTAATATTTCCCCAAAATATGCTTCAGTAACTTATTTTACCCCATAATAAAATGGAAGCATTGTAAACAGTTAGAAATTTGAAGTGTTTTGGTGTAATCATGCATGATCACATCTTCTGTTCCATTTCCATTCCTCTGTGCACAGTTGCACATGTGTGATGTGATTATTTTATTGATAGATTTACTTCAATTCAATTTTTAATGCTTATAAAAGTTGATAATCATACTTTAAAATTAAAAATAATATGACTAAAATAATATTTTTAGTAAACAATATAAAGTATAAATGCTTTTTTTAATATAAATGTGGTAAGTTTGGTTGAATATGTATTGCAATAAATAAGATCAACATTGATTTTAGTCAGGTTAACCAACATAATTCTATAACTTAATAGTAACTAAACTAGTGCTAGTTGATGACCTGGTGGTCTAGGGTAAGGTGTCAGACTTCTGTACTGGGGGTCCGGGGTTCAATCCTCGGTCCGGGCACAGATTTATCTGATTGCCCAAACCCTTCCTTCACCTCTGACAAGACGTGTATTAATCACAACTTGTGAATGTGAGGAATGCCAAGGACTACCACCGTGGTTCGGATTCCACGTTAAACTGTAGGTCCTCCATTTCATCTCACAACCACCATACCATTACACATTAGCGTAAGTGCGTATAGCCCGAACGGGTAGTAAGACGCGGTGCTAATAATCATAGTGATAGTTTTGTAGCTAAAGTTTTAATTAATACAAGTTTTAAATATCTTAAGTTTGAAAACATTTAATATAGTAATATATTCTTAATATTACATTTTTAATTTAATATAAATTATTATTTTAGAAAGGGACCAGGTAGAAATAGTAAAAATAATCATTCAATTATTTAGTAATCTACTTAGCTATTTTTATTTTCATTGCTTTGTCATGGCAATACAAGTAAACAACTTCAATCAAGTATAATTCAAAATGGACGACAATATTGAATAAATCTTCCTGTAGAAAGTCGTTTTAAAGCTCTATTACGTTATTAATGTGAAAATTGATATTAATTTTTAACAATTTGTTAAGAAACCGAGTGATTTATAAGTGGAAATGCCGATATTATCTCAATTTAATAGCCTATAATTACTATTGTGTTTTAAAAATTGATTATTAAGTACATCAAGTGAAGGTTCGAAAATGACGAGGCTACAAAACTTTCGATCTCGAACTTGGGCTTAAAGGACGAGCTCGACTCGAAGCTCGAAATCTGAGTAATCGCAGAGCCCTAATATAAACTATTAATAAAATATGAAATATGCTTCTTAATTTAAAAGTAAATTTTGACTAAACTGCTGGTAAACATTGAAATTTGCTTTCATAATCCTACATGTCAATCAATGTCACCAATTTTTTTTAATCTCACAGATTATAAAAATAGTTTTATGAATATAAAAGAGCATATTCAAAATTTAAAAAAATTTCCAACTGTAATATTATCAATGATCTAACTAATAATATTCAAAAAGGCATAATAAAAGCGACCTCCCAACATATTCCAACTGTTTATCATACTTACACCCACTATGACACTTAAAGGACCATCTTAAATTTCAAGAGCTCAGGATGAAATCATCATCATCAACTGTTTCAAGTCTGTGGTGGGTCCATTTAGTATAATGCTATCATCTTCCTCTATCCTTCCACCACTCTTCCTCCTTTAATTGCTTCCATTCTCCTCCTCTCACTTGCACACTTTCTGCTATCTGCTCCTTCCATCTATTTCTTGGCCTTCCTTGTAGTCTTTATTGTCTAATTTATTTCACGATGAACTCAAAGATTATAAGTGTACTATAGATCCTGCATAAACTAACTCTGCACAGACAATCAATAATAACAGCCAAGGACTAGTTTATAATCGACCGAGATCTTATGTGCCAGCAAACATGCAGTCAACTAGGTGTAATGCATCCGTATATAAATAATGGAAAAAATTTAAAGCTCTGACAGGTCAATATTCAAAATCTCCATAGACTTTCATACACAAAAACCTTGTTGCACAGATGGACACCGAAAAGGCCCACATGTTAGCCAACTATTTAAAAACAAGATCTCCATGTCCTAGAAAGCTTAGTAAATGTGAAGAGCTTGATCACTACATAGACAAAGAGTTTAATACTTGTACACATCCATTAGTAGCAATATTTACTGGAGATATTACAAACTGTCTTCTATGTGCAGACAATCACCAGACATACAATACTCACTGCAGAGAACACTTAGGCCCAGACATAACAAAATAATGACAAAACAAGAGGCACATTACTTAGAAACCTTGCATTTCTTTGCACCATTTTACAATTAGAATATTATCTCACAAACTGAAAGTTTTCCAAAATTCATCATCAACAACTGTTTCCAGCCTGTGGCCAGGTCAGTTTAATAAAATACCTCCATCTTCCTGTATCCGTCTATCATTCTTCCATCTTTAACCAACCAACCAACCAACCAACCAACCAACCAACCAACCAACCACAAACCACAACTAACCACCAAATGAAATCCCATCACATACATCTATAAGTCTAACTTTAGTATTTAGTAAAATATAATGTTACCTATTATGTTACTAATAATTATTATAACTGTGCTCTCATGTTTATAATCATTTTAGTAAGGATCAACCATCTTGTTTGTTATTATTTAATTATTCGGTAAAGTATGGCAACAAGGACTTATCTATAAACTTTATAAATTAGGAATACAAATCTCTCTAGCCAATGACAAGGAGCTCAAAGTTTGAATTCTGGTCGGGTGTACTGAGGTAGTGATATTAGTACATATGCGTATAAACTGAACAGGTAGTAAGACATAGAGCTAAAAAATTCTATCTAAGAATTATTTCTTCCTTCCTCTACAAGCACAAAGCTCCTATGGCCATAAATAATAATAATTCCTTTTCAGAATATTTTAACCACTCTCTGGAGTCCCACAAATGTCCTTTGTTAAACATATATTTTTCTGATATGTCGAGAACTTTGAGTAACCAAATAAATAGCTCTCAGTATGAAGATTACACAGAATTTTTTAACTGTAAGACAGTATCAGCAATACACAAATTACTACAAAGACAAATAGACAAATTTATAAGACTATGCGACAGGTGACTTCTATCAATAAATGCAGCAAAGCTCAAATGATACTCTTCGAACCAACCAAACACAGATTTCATTCTTGCCAAAACCCATACCAGTTTAACGTTATTGTTGAAAATCATAAATTAATAATAAGTCCAACCTATAAAAATATCTAGGTGTGATAAATTGACCAATGTTTATCTTGGAAGCCTTAAATAAAAAAATAAAAAAGTTATGTTTAACGTGTTAAAAAGGCTTACAAGAACAACATGGGGTCCATCCCCAAAGACTTTAATTAAATACAAACAAAATATTCTGCTGCTATAATGAATATCGGCACCAAATGAGTTTTATTCCAAGATACAGGTTCTGGAACGACGATCTTATTCGTTTGGTATTTCAAATAAAGTTCGTAAGTCCTGTATCCCAAATGTACGATATAAGTGATCTACCACCAATCTGGCCTATTTACTTAAACTCCAAAAAATGATATCTTTAAGGAAATACTGGCCATTGATGCAAAACACAACTGTTGTCTTCAACCTCCAGACTCTCACATTATTAACATCTACTGAATGACAGTTCCAGACAATCATTAACACTACAACCCAGATAGTGGACCAAATATTCCTGCTCAAATATATTATATAGATTTTTTTAATGTGATACTTCAATTTTAAAAACATTAATTATTCATATTTTGTATAGCTATAAAAATATTACTATTAAATTTCAACTTTATTTTACAAACTATATAATAAGAATAAACAATATATAGAATATTGTATCTCTGGCTGAATTAAAGGTATACATTTTCAATGGCCAGCTGATCTTACTTTTGAGGTAAGAATTAAATTGCCGCAGTAAAAACTTATCAAGAGACATAATGCTTAAAAACTACTATAGCCAATGATGTTAAAATAAGTTACAAAATAGTAGGCCTAATAATAATTCATATATGTAGCTAAAACATCTGCCTATGAATGTAATATATACTTTTAATATTTGTATTACGTCTTACTACCCATCTGTGTTTGTTATAATTAATTGCACTTATGTAGTAAGGATGAGAATAATATAATTTAGAGGAAATGTACCTGCATTTACATGGAAGGAGAGTGGGAAACCAATAATGAAAACCCACCACCAAAAGACCTAGTTGGGACCCGAACTCAGATCCCCCGTCTCCAGCAAAGTAAACCAGTCAAGCGTGACATTTAGTCTTTGTCCACCATAGTGGGTGGGTAGAAATATAAATGATCACTGGTATTGCCTAGTACCTGAGACCTTGGGCAGATGTGGGCTACGGTCTATCCATTCCTGAAGATCGGCTACTGCTTCTTTCATCCTCTTTTCATCCACCCCCAGTGATTTCATCATAAACGCCACATCCTCAGCACCGGTTACGATCAAAGGATCCGAGCTCACCTGAGTAACATAAGGATGTGGTTACAAAATACCTTCATGTAATCTTTTGTTTATTCAATGATCCAGATCTAATAATGTTTTCTTTACATACAACTCCTTTCTGTGTTTGATACTTCTAGGATAGTAATTTCCAACCTGTGGTACATCCAGGAGTATATGCCATATTTATTAGGGGTAGGGAAGGCTATGTAAAAATAATAAAATAATGCTGACTTTTTTTGTGCTCTAAGCTAGCTTAAGTTGAAAGTAAAATTAAAAACCTCTTTAAAACAAGCCCAGGTCTCTCATAAGCAGGTATTTTTATTTTTTAACGAGTCTTGTAAATTAATTAAGGTTTTATTTCTTTTCATGCCTAAGCTGCAAATAAATTTCACCCTAGTGACATGTGAAGTATGTACAAGTTTTGCCAATCTTAAATATGAGCTGATTTTTGTAGCCTGACATGTAAAATATAACTATGTGTACGTGAAGCAATGTTTTGATTAAAACAAGTAATTAGTATGAAAGACTCAATGTTTTAATTTAGCTATTTAAAAAAGGTTGATTCTTGGGGTACCTACTTGAAATAAGTGTTTAAAACAAGTGGGGGTGGGAGGGCATTTACATAAATAGGTTATATTCTAGTATTTAATTTTGTTTTCTCTGTGAGTTAAAGAAAAAAGCGAGAAGATATTATTGATGAGAAATAGTTATTTTCTTTGTACTCTGTTAGGGCTAACTGCTTATTTACACCTATTGGGTAGGCATGGGGAGTTTTAGAGGGAATGTATTCACATATGATTGTAGAGAATGGGGTAAATTTATGTAAAAACCACCCTCAAAACATCTGGCCAGAATTAGAGCCTTGACCTCCTCGTCACTAGCAGTCAAGATGAGGTTGACACCTTAGCCTGCATGCTCACCAAAGTTGGTGTGAAATAAATAACTTGATTACTCACTCAGATATTATGATACACCACATATGCTTTTTATAATCAACAATCATTCCTTTAGATGATGTGAAAATAATTAAACGGTTGTATTTTTCTGCCTTGTAGTCAAATTTGTATAGAAAGAGAGTTTTATAAAATAACCAACATATTTTTTGCTGTAAGCTTATAACATTTTACTGTATGCCTAACAGGTTCTCAAAAAAGGTGTCTAGGACTCCAATTAAATATGATCAGAAGTATTTGATCGATTTAACATTTTACTAATTTAATATTATATTGTCACTTACATTGATTGTGTTTATAATGCCAGCCCTTGAATTAAATATTGGTTTTTACGTGTTTTGCTGTGATATAGAGTTGGTTACAGTTCTACGCATGTATGGCATGTAAATATATTTGTTTTGTATTTTAAATTCTTTCTACATTGTCATTCAAATTTAGCAAAAATCATGAAAGTACATTCAGCTACCATTTCATAGTTATTTTGCCAGTTGAATTAAACAAGTTCACTAGATCAGATTGTCATCATTTTTAATACCTTTGTATTAATCTTTGAAAAAATAATTGTAAAATGTATGGTCATGGCAAAGCAAGTGCACTAAAAAATAGTCTTGAATTCCTTTTTTTTTATTTTCATAACATATTTTTTTGGAAATAAATCAGGAGGTAAAAGGTTAAGCCGGTACTAATTTTGCCACATAGCTCATCTACTCACCAAATGTAATGTCATATTCATCAAATATGGTGCTTATGGCTATTCCTCTTAAATAGCAATTATCACAGCAGCAAGTAGACCGATGTGTGGCATCCACTGCAAAACAAGGAATACCAATTAAAGTGAAACCTCCTTTAACAGACAATTTTCAATAGTGGATTCATCTTTAGAACAGACAGTTTAAAATTTTCCGGCAAAATAACATGAGCATGGGCTCTCATGACGAAACTTCTTCCCAATAATGCACTTTTGGAGTAGCAGACAAGGATACTGCTAAAGTGAACAAAAATTACAGTATAGATGTTGAAATGCCATTGCCCCTTGCTGTTTCAAAAAAAAAAAAAAAA
>CABFWO010005972.1:0-12043 GCA_902155825.1 Timema genevievae
GTGTGTGTGTGTGTGTGTGACCCGCCTCGGTGGCGTAGTTGGCTAACGCGCCAGTCGTGTTGAATCAGAACACCGAGGACGGGGAGATCGAGGTTCGAATCTTGGTCGGGTGAACTGGGGGTGGTTTTCCCTAAATGGTTTTCCACTCCCCCTCCACGCAAATGCAGGTTCACTTCCTCTAAGTTCAACCTTCCCATTTCCTATTCCATTATTGCAATTAGTACTTAAGCGTATAACCCGAACGGGTAGTAAGACGTGGTGCTAAAAATTAAATTAAATTAAATTAAAGTGTGTGTAATAAATACACTCGAACCCCCTAACATGTATAAAATACAGTCCATGGCAGTTCATTCATCATTATGAAAGGTTAAACCCACATTTTCACCCATGCAAGGAAATCTACCCTGGGACCCCTGGCACAGCAAACAGATATATATATATATATATATAGGGTTTTTCTTTCTTTTTAATAATCTGCTAAAGCAACAATATAATTTCCCCGGTCAATTATTATGCCAGTATATATTTGAATACCTTTAAAAAAATCTGTATACAATAGCTAAATCTACATTACAGTAAAGCTAACACAACATTTTTTCCTATTTTAAATTGCATGCAAACGCTATCTGTTAATTTGAAAAGTAATCAAGTTTACCACATGGGGCGGATGCTTGAATAAATCTAGTTTCAAATAACACAAGTTGGTAAAAATTAGAAGTAATTTTTAACGGCCAGAATTAATTTTTTTATCGGTAGAAATAATTTTAATAAACTATTTTTTTCATTGAATATTATAATTTAATTTAAATCCGTAATTTTTTTCCAGCCTAAAGCCCAGTTCGCTTTATACGCATTACTTAAAGACTAAGGTATCTACATCTACATTACAGTAAAGCTAAAGCAAAATTTTTTCCTATTTTAAATTGCATGCAAACGCTATCTGTTATTTGAAAAGTAAACAAGTTTACCACATGGCGCGGATGCTTGAATAATACAAGTTAGTAAAAATTAGAAGAAAGTAATTTTTAACGGTCAGAATTAATTTTTCTATTGGTAGAAATAATTTTAATAAACAATTTTTTTCATTGAATATTATAATTTAATTTAAATCCGTAATTTTTTCCAGCCTAAAGCCCAGGTCACTTTATACGCATTACTTAAAGACTAAGACATCTACAAATCCCCGCCCGCTGCCTGTTAATTTATCAGACCGACATTCTTAGCCGTGTCGGGAATCAAACCCTTGACCGAAAGTTTAGTATACAGACATGCTATCGAATGCACCAAGTTGACGGTTGAATTGGATCCAGTACATTGCAAACACTACTAAAACGACAATTATAATTTTCTCTTGAATGTTTGTAATGACAAGAGCTAATATTCTTTTTTGGTTAAAGTTGAAACGGGCAGCTGACAAAATGTACTAAATAACGGTGGTTTGGGGGTAGAGAGCGCGCAAATAACTCTTGAGTAATAAAGTGTCTATTTCTAACCTAGTGGCTATATAGTATTGTTACTTGTAGACGGTACTTACATATCATCAGGTCTATCGCATCCAAATCGCCGCAGGCGTCTGTGGGCGTCTGGCCGTTGATAGGGGGTGGTGTGATGATGACTGGGGGCGGCCTATGGATGAAGGGGGGCTGTGTGAGGACGCCGGAGATGTGCATCACTGCAGGCGCTATGTTGTCCCTCAGCCCCTCATCCAGCCCATATGGATCCCATAAGTCTGAAATTTAATAAACACATATTAATTACTATCGTGGGGAAAAAAATCCTGTCAATTCTATAAAATCTATAGCAAGAAGCTAATTACCCATAGACCACTCGCCATCCGCAAGGCAAATGCCGTCCTCGGTAAAAAATGTTATAGGATCTGGGCTACTCTGCTCTATTAACACTGCTGGCGCATCTTCTTCTTTATGGTCTGTCAAAGGAACAAGTAACATTGTTCACTAAAGACGTAATAAGCAAAAGAAAAAACCATTAAAAAAACTCTTTTAAAACTTAACCGAACTTATCCAATTGTCCAGCTCGTCGAAACTCATTTTTGATGTTTACCGCCCTCAATTATTAATCACAATGACCGAATGTAATGAGTTCAAGGTCTATTTATAGTCGCTTCAATGGGGGTGTGTGCCACATGAAAGGTAGCGCCTTCTCATTGGTCGAAAATAACATTTCCGCATCGGAGCCTACCCGGTCCGTGTAAGTACCGTTATATCGCATTTGCGTTAAAGCTTTCACAGAGGATGGAGGTTTTCTGTCTCCAGCGCTGTCTAGGGTGGACCCGACGACTGTCGGTCATGCAACTGCTGGTTCACATCTCACCCTGTGACGGAACGGGGTAAGGGGGGTCGAGTCCGTGCAAGGTCGACGACAAAATTCAAAAGTCCCTGGTTCGAACCCCCGTCGATGATATGTAGTCGGAGTAAACACTTCAACCAGTTATAAAAAAAATACTAGGTGATAGAACTGAATACATAACAGCTAGTATGTTTATGGCAGCTTTGTCTAGGGTGGATCCTAGGACCGTCGGTCGTGCAAATGCTGGTTCACATCTCTCCCCGTGACTGGAGGGGGCAAGGGGGTTCGAGTCCCTGCAAGGTCGACAAACGTCAAAAGTCCCTGGTTCGAACCCCGTCGATGATATCTAGCCGGAGTAAACATTTCAACCAGTTATAAGAAAATACTAGGTGAGATGAACTGAATACATAACAGCTAGTATGTTTATGACATTAGGGGGTTCGAAACCCTGTACTAGTTCTGTTTTTATCTAGAGATCGGTGCTTATCAGTCGGGGGTCTGGTTCGAATCCCGTGGGCTGAATAATCTTTTTTAGACAGATAATTTTTTCAAAGATTTTGAGCTATTTTTTTTTCTACATGAAAACACGCATATTTTTAATGCACCCGGAATACTTTTTTATCCTCCACCTGCCTGGTTATTTCTAGTCGAATAGAATTAGTTGTTTGTATATATTTTAATTCTAGTCAAATTTTTTGTATGTATTTTAATTCTAATCAAATTTGTTTATTTTAAATTGTCACCCCCTCGCAAATCACGAGGCCTTCTAGTTCGAGTTTCTACCAAAAGATGGCTGTAGCTTCTAGAAACAGCGTGGCCATCTCTCAATTTGACATTGCTTTGAAGCCGGTTATTAACAAGAGATAATTATTTGTTGTGTCCTTAGCTTGAACCCCCGTGTCAACGATGGAGCAACTTTGGCTATTTACATCTTTTCACCCTTCACAAATCTTCGGACTTCAGAGTGCTACGACCTCTGTGGCAAGTGGACTTGGGGTGGGTTGGCGGGAAAGCACGGCTATGAGTTCAAGAAACTTTAAAAGTTTGCTTCTTTCAACATCGGGTTGTTGTGACATAAAATTTTCCACAGGGAGACAACTGACACCTTATACCCCCCTATACATTGTGGGTCACTGACACACGGGTAGAGGGAGGAAAAAGAGAAAGGATGTGCAACCGTGATGCGCAGTGGTCACTACTCGGTAAGCGGACGAGCAGAGAAGATGCCCTCCATTCTACACAAGACAGCCGTAGCGAGAGGCTCGTGCAGAGCCCTCGAGCTGTATGCTCACCCCCCAAATAAATAAACTCCAACGTCCTTCCCTACCCATACATGAATAATTAATTAGCAATAATCAATTAACAATAATTAATAATTAAGAAAAAAAAGGGCCCGCACAAGTACCAACATGTTCAGGGTGCGGAGGGGTTGTAGGGGGAGGGGGTGTAGGGGGGAGGAAATTTCGTAATCAACTGGTGGAGATTTTGTAATCGGAGGGGAGGGGGTAGGAGGGGGAGGGGTGGGCTATTTATAGCAGCCAATCAGAGGCCAGAGCTATTTATAACAACCTATCAGTGAGCTGATCTAATGGGTCGACCGGACTACTATCATCAAAAGTAAATTGCGGTGGCAAGCTTGGGTTAAAGATTTAAGGATGAAGAACCTCCTAGGAAAGTCTAATGATGCTAAAGTTCCAGTGAACTTGAGTTTTTTTCTATATGGTTCACTGTTATGTGCGTCACTTTGAAACAATCTTCTTCTCTTTTTGTTTGGCTCAGAAGAGCTATCAGTGGGCGTAGTTGGTTTTATGGGAGGGTTAGGAGAAGATATTTGATAAGTTATGCCAATAGTATCGTGTAGTGTATCTTTTCCTATGATTGTATTGACATAGCAGTCGAAATGATCAAAAGCTACTTATTTTGCCAACTCTGCTGATTTAACCATTGCTGATGGAGATAGCATGGATTCATTCATGTAGACATCATAATAGTCTAGTTAAGTTTCAATTCCTTCTAAGGTTGAGTAGATCAAGGTGTGACCAAAGGGGTTTAAAATGTTTATCACTTTTCTGCAGGATGTTAAATCCGTCATACACAAGCCAAGCATAATCTGTTTGGAAGGTTTGAGCCTTCCATTTGTGGTGGCAAATATTATGTAATATGCCAGAGATATCACTAATCTGATTGTTCGTTCACTTTGTCTGCTTCTTTTGTCTGATCCATCAATCAAGTCACTTAGAAAAGCAAAAAGAGAGGTGGGTATTTCCACTTCTCCATTTTTTACATCTTCTAGGGTAAGTTGCGCTGGCAAAGTAGCAGATTGAATATGCTGTATGTTTTTTCGTAAATTCATGGTTGTTTGTTTGAGCAACATTAGCTCACTTGACGAAGCAATGAAAAATTGGAGTTGATCTGAATTCAAGTCTGGATGGTGTATCAGTTTCTTATTTCCCATTTTGGAAATGATAAGAATGCCAGCAAATGTGTTCTCTATTTGGTCATGAAGATGCTGTGCAGAATAGTTGCATTCTCTTCCTTCCATAATATCATCGTAAAAAAATATTAAAAATTGCTTATGCAATGTTGACAGGAGGTATGCTTGTTTTTTCTCGTATAAATTCCACTGTGGCGTTTACGACATCTTCAAAACGAGCCCCTTAATCTTTTCTGTACTGATTAATTACAGCTTTCGGTTGTTTATAACGGTATTTTAACCAACAGACCATATGGTAGTGTACCTCTTTGGCAGCAAAACCTCCTCCAATTTGAGAAAAAACAAACTGAAATCGTTTAAATTAACAGCTACTCTAATCACACCTGCTTCAAAATTATCATTTCTTGCAGCAATCAGGAGTTGTTCTTTCTTATTTACTTGTTTTCGACATTTGCGGCAAAATATTCATACAAAAAAAAATTGTACTACCCTTGGATAAAGGAGTGAAGTGAGATCTTATGTTAGGAACATATCTTGATGTCGAGGGTAAACTTACCGGTTGAGTCATTTTCTGTGTGAGAGATACTGCAGTAAATTTACGGTAGCACACAGGGTGGTATCCACTTTTTTCAACCGATTGCAAGTATGGAGGAATCTTCAAATCACTCTATTTAAATTTTTTCTCAATTTTAGAACACTCAAACACTTTTGAAGAAACTCCTCAGTAAATTTAATAATTTTATCATCACTTTCACCTTTATTACATACACAGCAAACTGGAGCCATTTTCGTATTTATCAATATTTAAACGACGAGTCGACACATCACAACTCTTCAACAAACGTAAGAAAATGTGACCGTTCAACCAACGTAAACAGCGCAACTGTTCAACTAATGGACAGTACAGAACCGTTTCGCAAGACTGATATCGGTAAACTGAAATATTATCTTGTTCGTTCTTTCTTGGGACCTTGTGTCTAAGCGGTAGAAGGGGAATTGGGGAGCGGTAGAAGGGGAATTGGGGAGCGCTAGCCAATCCGGGCTATGCAATGTTGCCGGCTAGTGCGAGGTGCACATTGTGACACCGTTGGGTCTATCGAGCTCCACTCAATACTCATATTATAATCCGTCAATTACCTCCAAATGATTTTCGGTATTTCACAAGGGAAAATTCACAGCTACAGATTACATTCATACCAATTTATCTGTCTCTAAAATCTTGGCCTTCGGTATTTTATTATCTTTGTTTTGTTTTTATATTTGACATGATGTAAAAAACTTTTTTTTAAACTCCCTATTGTTTAACGTGAGATCAAATTATTTCTGTTTGGAAAACAAATATACAAGAAACAGGCCATATAGCCTACGGAAAGTATAGGGCTACATTTTCAATAATTAAACATCACCCAAAAATTACAAATTTGACTTTTTAAATCGGTTTCCCCCCAGAATCCTGCCATCTTGGTCTTCCAGACTGATTGATTAGTGATAGACCTGCAGTCAGCAGCAAATTAGTGCAAAAATCAAAATTAGTTTTGGCTAAATTGTCATAGATTTTCCCCATATTTGGGTAGGTCAGGCAAACATTTTCCGGCCGATTTAGAATGCCAGATTGGATTATTTATGTTTGGAAAGCAAAAGATAAGAAAATTACTCATGAAAGAAAAGTGTATTTTTTCGGATAAGCTTCACCCAAATATTACATATTTGACTTCTTAAATAGGTCTGGCACCCCGAATCCGGCTGCTTTGGACTGCCAGACCGAATTATTCTTGAAAGACGTGCAGTAATTTGCAATTTTATGCCAAAATTAAAATTAGATCGTTCCGGTTAAGTTGATGTCAATTTGTTCTAACTTTGGGTTGGTCTGGCAGCCATTTTCCGACCGATTTCAAATGACAGACCAAACTAAATTTGTTTAGGAATAAATAATCTAAGAAAAAAAAACTATGAATCAAAAGTAGATCTTTCCGGTTAAATTAAACTCAATTTTTGATTAATATGGATGGCCGCCCTTTTTAAGTCCGGCCGCTTTGGACTTCCAGACCAACATATTTTCATCTCTCACTGGCGAAACTATAAAGTAGGATATTTAAGTGAATTAGATCTTTCCGGTTTAATCAAACGGGAGCTAGCTCATGGACTATATGGACATACAGACAAGTGGCAAAGCGTCAAGATTTTTTTTTAAACATGTGGGTGCTTACGGTGTTGGCCATAGAGGGCCGTTCTGCTGCAACCATTGTTTGATATTTAGTTGAGTTCTAAGCGGCAAACTGTGAAGATGAGCGAAAAGAATATTGTTAATATTGAAATTTTAATTCATTTATTTCATTCGTGACCCATTTTATCAACCTAATCACAAAAAATATAAAACAAATACGTGACTAATAAATTGTGGGATGAAATAAGAATAATGTACGCCGATTTATATAGGTCAGTTATAGTTACTTAACGGGATGTACTCCTACTATTTTTCTCCCTGGCCGAACCCCAAAAGAAAAGTTGTTAACTGATTTTCACGCAGGATTTCTCGGAACCGACCTCGGTAATGCCATATTGACAAACTAATAAAGATATTTGTTTACTTTACCGCCTACCAATATGTTTTAAGCGCCGCTTAGCGAAATGCCGCTTAAGTTTTGCCGCTCACCGCTCTTCAGTGTGTCCGCATCCTTAGGCGCTACTCTTGCAATAGACTAGACTGCTGATTACTGTGAGATCGGGGTTCAAAGGTGAAAGAAGAAACAACGTTTTTGTATTCACCCAGCTATTTTTATTATGCTAATTAGAAAGAGGAGGAGGGTTGAATTTAGAGGAAGTGTACCCGAGTGTTCGTGGAAGGAGAGTGGAAAATAATTTTGGAAAAACCACCCTCAGTATACTCGACCTGGATCTAGCCCTGATCTTCCTGTCATCGGCAGTCGAGGACGTTACACTTTCTTGTCTGACCGATATTTGGTCACAATCACCGCTCATTGTTATACTTGTACTATACGTTGTTTCTTCTTTTGCCTTCTGTTAATTGCCAATAGCAGCAGATCCACCTTGACCGACGACTCTATTACGACTGGATTCTCCCATGTACCATTCTTCCTCAACGTTCGTGTCGCATGTCACATGTCACATGTCACATGCCACATGCTATATGTTTAATCAAAAGTGTTGCATGTTTTATGCACCATCCTGTGTGAAAGCGGCCTAACACAACCCCATGTTGGAGTCAATTTGTTTTCTATCCAGTTTTTATAATTGTTGACGTTCACATCTTGAGAATACTCACTAGTTTTGGTTCCTGATTTAAACACGAACAAGTCATTAAAAAAATAAATTTTCCTCACCACCTGCAACTACCACAACTACCTTCTGACCCTTAGAAAAAGGTGTCTTCATCCCACTTTTGCGGAATCAGCTCAGACTTGTTTCTATGATGCTATGTTCTGCAAATAAGTTTTGTTTATGTAAATAAATGAGTTGATCTTTCTGTTAATGGTTCTGCATTTGACACCATCCGTCCAACTTGAGGTTTTTTTAAAAATAATTTTGAGAAATATTGATATTGTAATGATGCTGTTTTGAACCCCTCTCATATATTCAAAAAGTCATAGTTGAAGTGTATTTTTCTTTAAAGTACTATGTGTAAAGTTTCCTTTTAATACTTCACCCATGGAGAATCACGCTTCTTCAGAAGTAATTTCTATGTATTGCGCTTTAAAACTTTTTTTTTCTTTAAAAGACTAAATCCGTTGTATTAGAAGATCATGTGAAATGCTTGCTCTTTCTACCCAATAAGAAGCTAGCCTTCACAACATCAGGCTGCCAGGAGTTCTCCTATTAGCTAGTTTTAACACTGGGGAGAAGGGGTCCAAGAGGCAAGGGGTAGGTTATATATAAGCAGCTTGTGCGTATGAATCTACAGTAGTAACACAAATCTACACAGCATACCGTACTCAGAACGCGGAACATGTAATATCACATAAAAACAATCCATGAATTAACAAAAACTGTATAATTTAATATTATATCTTCATTACCGATGGAGTAATCATTTAAATAAATCGTGTGCAACATCAAAAGTCTTGCTCATTTCATAAGAATATGTATAATATGTAATCAGATCACATAACCGTGTGAAGTACGTAGTAAGGAATGTACGCGTCATCATCATAAAACCTAGATATCATAATAAATAGTTCTCAATCACAGGCAATATCACGTTAAAACCGATATCATTATAATTGGCGCCCATCGCGGGTCGATATCAACATAATATTTGTCATACATTTTTACAATCAAAATTAAGGAAAGTAAAAAAAATTCCGAAAAAACACCTAAGTGACTTTTCGGCCATATTGTTTTACATGGCCTTGAAAGCAGAAACCCGAGATTTCCCGTATTGTCTGTCCATTTAAAAACCATAATAATACAAATAGCTAAACGTGTATGTATATTATAAAACACGTTTCACAGCTTAGACCAAAACCCAAACTACATTTATCTTATTTACGAAGTCTTATAAAACGTCTGCAGCAGCAGCAGCAGCAGCAGCAGCAGCAGCAGCAGCAACAACAACAACAACAACAACAACAACAACAACAACAACAACAACAACAACAAAACTAAACTATAGAATAGAAACCTCAGAGAAAATATAATTATTATTGATGACATAATGTAAATAATAAGTCAACATAGTTTATACTTACTTTTTGAAATTAGGAACGCGAAAATTAATTGCCGCACTTACACCACCATGTCCTTTTTAAGAAAATGTAATGCCCGGGACAAAAAAAAATCTGAGGCCCCTCTTTGTAGGGCAGTTTTTCAGTTTTACTATAAAGCCGTTCTAATAGATTGATACGTACTCGGTACTTAAGTTTACTTAAAAAATTCTCGTGTTTTATGGAATATTGATCAACCAACCCATTAAATGACAATACTTTAGTAAATGCGCAAACAATCATTCCAATTAATTTAACAAAAATAAATTCCTCTTTGCACCATTGCTATTTTAATTTTCTGTCAGAGGTAGCACAATTGTGGCCTATTCTACTGTACTGCAGCACATTACTAGAATAACGTAAATCTTAAATTACATAAAGTTAGGGTTTTCAGGAATCTGGAATGGGATCCTATCACTAAGCGAATACTTGTTGCTGTGAATTAATTATCTGTACACTATTTGATGCGAAATTTAGAATAATAACTGTAATTTATTTAATAATTTTTGGGGGAAATGTAGCACCTTGGAATGTGAGGCCCGGGGCAATTGCCCCCTTGCCCCCGGTCTTAGACGCGGCTCTGCCAATATCTATCTTCAGCTAGTTCCTAGGTCTTCCCATTGGCTTTGACAGTCAGTACCATGAACAAGGTTCTAGAATCTCCCATTCGCGCTGCATGTCCTGCCCACCGTAATCTACGAGACTGGATTATCCTAACCATATAATGGTATGTAACGCATCATTATATAACCCCCTTCACTTCCCAGTAGTCTCAACCCTTTTTGGACCAAATATCTTCATAAGCACCTTGTTTTCGAACACCCTAATTTTGTTTTCATCATGTAAGATAAGATATCACATTTCACACCCATAGTATACAACCGGTAAAATTATTGTTCTGTATATTCTGAGTTTTACATTCCTTGAAAGCAAACTAGGTCTCAACAACTTACTGACCGAGTAATAGAATGCATTTCCAGACTGTTCTTTTCTTATTTCCAAACAAATATCGTTATTGATAGTTAAAATGGTTGCTAAATATTTAAACTCATTAACCCTGTTAAATGACGTTGTTCGCAGTAATCTCTTAGCTATCGTCTCTAATCTGTGTTATCTGTGTGATCATATACTTAGTTTTTAAGCGTTAACTTTTAAACCTATTTCTTTACTAGCCTCAAATAAAATGTTTGCATTTCTTGCAACAGCTTCCTTACTATTACCCAACAAAGCTAAATCATCTGTGTATCCTAATAGCCATATTGTATCGTTTAGTGTCAATCCTTCCCTACTCTCTTGTATTACCCTAATAGCATATTCTAAGGCTAGATTAAAAAGTACTGGGGAAAGTGCATCTCCTGGTTTCAAACCCTTTTGTATTTCAAAAGGATCTGATAAGTGACATCCAAACTTTACCCTGACACTCCTATCAGTCAAACATACATCACTTAGATTGACAAGTTTTTTTGGGTATCTCAAACTTAACTAAAATTTTATATATTAATAATTATAATACTTTCTCAACCTAATTTAAACCCTTTCATGTATTAATAAATTGAAATTTTAATTATAGAAAAATTAAACCATTTAATTGAAAATAGATAATCAGAAAGAATGGCTGACGTCATAACCATTATTGCGTACAGGATAAGTAATTAACACGTGGTAGTTTTTATTTACATTCCTATTTAATATTGGAGAGTTTTGTTTAAAAGTAATATCTATTAATATTTTTCAAAATTTGTTAATTTAGGTTCAATTCGATTCTCTGTAATATTTTTGTGTTGCATTCATTGTTTCCCATTGTGAAACCTCAAGACAGTGGTTTCCAACCTTTTACGGGGTTTGACCCCAATATTTCTCTGTTGAGACCATCGTGGCCACGTAATATCCTTAAAAACGTTCAAATCCTAGTTTAAAGAGTAATTGCGCTGCATCTCTTTAGCCGTCCGAACTATCCGCATTTTCACTATATGGGTAGGGACGAAAAAGATAAAATCTAGAATAAACTCACTCGCTTTAGTGGCCGAATGGTCTAAGGCGTCACTCTCGGGTTAGACTGCCCCGCTGAAGATGAGTAGATCTAGGCTCGAATCCCAGTCGGATCTACTGAGTGTGGCTCTTCCTAAATGATTTTCCATTCTCCTTCCACACAAATGTAGGTATATCACCTCTCAAATTCTTTCTTCATCATCCATACCTCATTAGAGTAATTATCATATCATATATGCATATAACCTGAACAGGTAGTAAGACAGAGTGGTATATATATAAAAATAAATACCGCCGTTTCTTTGGCCCAAACTAAGCAAGTCAATGTCAGAAACAACCAATACATTAATATAATTTGATCGATATGTCGAAGCTTTCAATATATTAAATGATAAATATATCCCTAGTCCCGTGAAAGCTACTGCGGTACAGCACTATGTCAGTAGGTACAACTCCTTTCACACTACTCGCCCATTTTGCTTCGTTCTTACATACTGGCCTTACCCTAACGTGTGACTTTTAAAGTAAATTAAGTCAGCAAACATACTGACGGAGTTAAATAACCAATAGGAACTGAAGGAATTTTTTTTTT
>CABFWO010005972.1:12090-27717 GCA_902155825.1 Timema genevievae
TTTTTTTTTTTTTTTTTTTTTACAATTTTAACCTCATCCAATTCTATTTGAGCTTCACACCACCTTTTATTATTTCCCTCATTTAAAAGTATAGATATAAAGTTATTACCTCAACACGCATAGCGACTCCACCAGAAACACGCCGTGAAACCTAGGTTGGAATAGCACCGTTGTGGCGGAACCTTACTTGTCCAAGTGAGTGAAGTTTGAAACAAGGCCATCCTTCATCTTCATATTCGAAAATATGAAAAGGGAGTGAAATAAATCTCATTAGGGGGAAGAATTATTTCCAATGGGGGCGATAGCGCCAGTATCCGCCGCAACATATCCAAGAGCCCCACTCATCCTATTTGCTTTACAGGTAGTATTTGTAAGCAGGAGCGGATTCGGTTTATATTAATTGGTGTTAGAGGGTGGGAGGTAATAATAAAAATAGCATACTTATCAACATTGTAAATATATTACTGTTTAAAACAGTTTAGATAACTTGTGAGTAACTATGAAAGTTAATATATAATATATATACTATATACTTATTATATTTCTTATGATTTATATATAATTACTATATTTCATATACTTACTATATAATATGATATAATTATAATAATATTCCACAATGTTAAACAAATATTATGGTTTTATCTTATTTTGCATGTTCTTAGCGTAACCTCTGAATAAACTTTATAAAACCACAAACATTATAAAATGTAAATCAATAATAAGTGGTTATCATGTAACAATAATAAACCAAATAGAAGATAACCATATAATTAATACAAAACATATTCGGTCAAACTTACCTCTTATTTTAAAAAAGCAATAATTTCATTTTTCTCTTATTATTTTGGAAGAACTTATACACTTCGTTGAAGATTTAATATTGCTAAACCATTTAATCGTTGCTCATTCATATTTTATCTTAGGTATGTTTTTAATCTCCTTACTGTAGAAAATGTTCTCTCACTATTGCAAGTTGTCACGAGAAGAAATGACAAAATGGGAAGAACAACTTTAATGGTTGGGTAAAATTCATTTCATACTTGTACTAAGCTTTCAACTTTACTAGATGGACACACTTCTTTAAATTTATTTTTCCATCGTTGTCGCCACAAGTAAATATCCCCACGAAGTTCTGGATTCTAAAACGTTACGGTTTTATTGAGATATAATTGTCCCGCGATTGAGAGTCAATTGAAACGTTCTTGAATTGATTGTGAGATAATTGGTATTTATAGCCCCCATGATCGAGCACCAATTATGATGATACGGACTTATTATTATGCCCCACGTTTGCTTGGGGCACCGGTTAAAGTTATACCGTTTAATCAGCTGATAATTTCCCCGTGATCAAGCACTAATTAAAGCGGTACGGAATTATTATGTGAGATAATTTAATTAAATAAATAAAACCTTTAATATTGCACATGATTTATTTAGATCATGGCACTGTCTTATTACAACGTTCTGTAGATTTATGTCGCCGGCACTTTGTAAAGTCTGCTCAGCGTAGGAATTGTTTTCTGAAAGGCCTTTTTCCCTACCAGAAATCTATTATATAGTAGGATATTTATATGAAAAAAGACCTTTCAGAGAGTAATTCCTACCGTGAATGGAGTATAGATTTATGTGACTACTCTATATATTTAAGTTAGTATCACTGTCATGATATTACACGTTCTCTAGGTTTATGTCACTGGCACTCTGTGTGTTTATGTCACTGGCACTCTGTGTGTTCATACGCACAAACAGTTTGTATATGACCTACCCCTTGCCCCTTAGACCTCTTGTGACCAGTGTCAAAACCAACAAATCGAAAGCGTCCTGGCAACAGGTTTCATGAAAACTAGCTTCCTATTGGGTATAGGGAGCTAACATCACTTGCTTGTTTGGTAAATACTACGGAGTTAAATTTTGAAATAAAAAATAAGTTTTAATGGTGCAATCCTACATTATTTCTGAAAAGCGCGTGATTCTCCATGGATGAAGTCTTAAAAGGATAATTTACATACAGTTTATTGAAGAAAAATACCTTCATCTATGACTTTTTAAATATATGAGAGGGGTCCAAATCAGTATCATTACAAGTCCTAGGAAAGTCGTTAGCATATATTTGAGCTGTTTGTAATAAAAGTTCATAGTTTTGGTTGGCATAGGATGGAATTAACCCATATAATGTGATTACGTGGTCATTTGATGAAAATTTAGTTGAAGATTCCGAAATAAGATAGTCTATAAATGTCAGAAAATAATTGGGTCTATAATATTCCTTAGGACTTGATGCAGCAACATTTAACCTAAGAATCTTTCTCTGGAGGGTTCTTGGCATAGATGTCAACTTCATGTTTTTCAGCCAAATTCACTTATTCACTGGATATGTGTGTGTATCTCTAAGAAGCATTACGATACTCTTTCAGTATGACCAAAACTTTTTTTTTCATGCTAAATCACTGCTTGAGGTGTAACCAAGATTTAGAAGCTGACAAGACAACGTGACTGTTAGGCTGAAGTTAAATTAAACAATATGCAACGTTATAATAAAGTCAAATCTGAGAACTGAGTTGGGTAGGAGTGCTGAATTTGATGAAGGCGCTTCCACATCAAATACTCGTAGAAAACATACAACTCCATCAAAAATATGTAAAAAGTGTAAAACTGCATCTCGTCTTTCTATCCTGCTTGTCTCAAATGTTTCTCTAGGATAATGTTCACGCATTTTGGTTTTCATTAAAAAATTCGTTAACTAGATTCTCTAACTTCATTTGTTACATCACTGACCATGGCAATAGCATTCCCCACACTTTGTAAAGAACACGCTTTAGAAATGGACAAATTTTGTTTATGAGAAGTATTGTTCATATAAATAGCAAGAGGTTGCTTTTCCCTAATACGAGCTTGCACACCTTTGATTTTACCAGACCAGTTAGATCCTCCTTCGTAACTTTGACCACGAATGTTCTCAAGTTTTAAGTCCCAGATTATTTTATTTTTCAAGAAATAAGTTTGTAAGAACCTCGCCACTGAGATCTCGCTCTCTTCCACAAATCCTCAGAACTTTTCTCGGACTTAAATGAAGCTATGTCCAGGAATCTAATACAAATGCTCATTTGTGCTCATTTGTTCAAATGTTTTAACACGTTGTTTCATCTGATAATACCGAAAAAAAAATTGTCCTGCTTTAATGGAATTAACTATTTTACTAAGGATAACTTCCGCCATTTTCTGTAAGCTCTCCGTCATCACTATGACCTCTTGGGGAAAAGTTTTGTCGACAACATAGTATCATGTGAAACGTGCTCGATTTTAATTTATATTTTTTTAACTTCACAGTTTAATCTGACTTCAACTGATCGCGTCTTGTTTTCAAATGTCTTTGTGAATTCAGAATCTTTGGATTGAGGTTTTATGATACTCATTAGAGGCGTGGCTGATACGTATTTATATTCCCTTTTTGTAATTTTAAAACGGAGTTAGTACAAAGCTTTCGAGAGATATTCTACTCCGACCGCCTTCCTTTGATTCATATTTTATATATAATATTTAGCACCGCGTCTTACTACCCGTTCGGGTTATACGTTTAAGTACTAATTACTCTAATGGATTAAGAATTGGGAGGGTAGAATTTAGAGGAAGTGAACCCGCATTTGCGTGGAGGGAGAGTGGAAAACCATTTAGGAAAAACCGCCCCCAGTTCACCCGACCGAGATTCGAACCTCGATCTCCCCGTCCTCGGCGGTCGAGCTCAATCAATTATTCACAACATGTAAGAGCTTTATGAAGTATTACAATCACAATCAGCAGCACCAAGAAAATAAAAACCTCATGATCTCAGCCTATTAGAGTAAAAAGATAGCAAAAACCACAGAGTTTATTTATGATAGGTACCGATAAAACGCACACGCAGCACGATTTAAGTCTACGTCCACTCGAACGAGTCACTCAGGTGTAGTAGTACTAAGCGCTACTGTTTCCATCCACTACTGACTGTTTTGAAACAAATTGGGCTATTCTCCACTGTACAAAGGTAAGCCTTTCTAAAAATAGCACACTCCACTCTTGCGTGTATATAAAAAAAGGCAAGGTCTTACAAAATGGTTTGATTTCTCTGTGTTGTATTTTCTTTCTAAACTTTTAACTTTTATTTAGCTTTTTGTATTAATTTTCTAACTACCAACCCGCCTCGGTGGCGTAGTTGGCTAACGCGCTAGTCGTGTTGAGCTCGACCGCCGAGGACGGGGAGATCGAAGTTCAAATCTCGGTCGGGTGAACTGGGGGTGGTTTTTCCTAAATGGTTTTCCACTCTCCCTCCACGCAAATGCGGGTTCACTTCCTCTAAATTCAACCCTCCCAATTCCTAATCCATTAGCGTAATTAGTACTTACGCGTATAACCCGAACGGGTAGTAAGACGCGGTGCTAAATAATAATAATAATAATAATAATAATAATAATCTAACTACCACAGAGGGATCAACTGACCCTTTGACCCCCAACCTCGCGGCAAGTATAGTCTAATTGGCTTAAAAAGAAACTAAACCAACATTTGAAAGTTGGTATCAAAATATGCCTACTGGTACTTTCATGTATCAATACACCAAGTTATATGTTCTGCGGTATTTGTAAAGACTAGGGAGTTCCTATCTTGACAATAGTAACATAGATAAAGTGATAGCTTGTCAAAGTTGGCTACTCTAAATTAATATTTCATTATTAAAAGAGGTTCTTAACAAATTGATTCCACTATAGCTGTCATCCACCTTACAGTCCGGTTTGCCACGTCTACTGTAGTCAATCCAGATTTTTCAACCGGTTTGGTTGTATTCATATATTTATTTACTATTATGCTTGTATAATGGTCAGTCTTGGTGAACAAGTGCAAGGCAATTCATCTTTCATGTACACACGATATATTTTAAGTATAGGACTTTGATTTTAATGTTAACATAATATTAAATCTATATAAATTAATTTTTTTTATTGATACATAAACATAATGTAACACACAAACTAATTTAAATGTATTAATATAGTTTATAATTCAAATAAATGAAAACAAAGCAAATAGAAAGGTTTTCATCATGGCTATAGTAATTGTTGATTATTGTACATCGCGGAAATCCGTATTGCTGTCTCTCTTGCAGGCCGTACTCCCCTCCTACTCTGACTGTGGACTCAACCATTTCCTTGTAGTCAGTGTGTACGTATACGTTTCGCACAGCAGACAAAGAAAACGCGACTTACGCAGGCTCGCTCAGAGTTTAGAACGGCTCGTGGGTCGGTCAACCCATTGGATAAAAGAGACAGGATTAAATAGATTGGGTATGGGGAGAGACTAGAGTGTGGGTGAAGCCTGTATGTATCTTAAAATCAGAAGGCATGAGACTGTGATAATAGTTATTTGATGTGGAAGTAGTGTTGACTGAAAATAGAATGCATCGGAAGTACTACCAAAATTGACATGATAGTGCCCTACTTCAACAAGAATGACCGCCGGCCTAATATAAATCAATTTTTAGTACTTTTTTTTAGAATATCTATTGATATTAGTGAACTGTTTTTTAAGGTGATCTTTTAACCTAGGCATAGTGCTTTAATTTGTTTATTTAATTTGTTCACGTGTTTTCTCAAATCTAAATAAGACCCGTTAGACTCACTTAACTATAGGCCCACAATTTATTACCTGTATTATTACAATGTCGTAAAGGTAGGGTCAAATATGAGAGTTTGAATTTGTGTATTCTATTTCTAGTGTTATCTTTGAGCTATTTCACTGCCTTAAAATATTTGTGAACACATTAGCGGATAAATCAGCTCTTCCAAAGATGTCAAAACTATAATATCTACAGTTTTGAAGATTTTGATAAAAGTGTTGTTTGCTTACATTTTTTACCAGCAATTTTGTGGTTTATGAAATTAATTTCTAATTGATTAGCTCCTCAATTCCACCAAATATAAGGCCTATAACTATCGTGTTCCTAGAAAAAAATCGCGTGTTTATATCACTAGACACTACGCCATGTTTTGTTTCTAAACTATTATAGAGCTTTTCTGAACATTTAAAACATCAATAACATGGTAAGTAATTAACTTTTTTATTTCATAATTAGAAATAATTATGTTTAATGGTCTGTTGGTTGCCAATTTTATCTATGAGGCACAAAGCTCTAGGTAGGTACTTAGTTTTTAAAGAAAGTAGGAAGTTTATCTTTTCACTTTAAATTTTGATATCTGCAAGCTTATTTTATTGGTTTCATTTACATTATTATGGTCTTTGTATCTCTATCCAACTTGAAATGACATTGGCTAAAAATAGTCACGTACATAAGGCCAATGAACCTTTTGCATCTGCATGCTATTCAACCCTTAAAGATACCAGTTTAATAATTGGCTTAATAATTAATTTAACTTTTTGACCGATTATTTTATGTTTTTGAAGCACTGCTGCCAACTTATTTTTTTAAAATACTAAACAAAATATGTTAAAACATGTGGAGATGCTTAGACTACCTAAATAGAGTATAGTTGTAGTTTTTGAATTTTCTACATAAAAAATGTTTTTACTTTGTTTTTCACATTACTTTTAGAAATGTATTCATTTTAGTATTTCATCAATATTAGGCCTATTAATTATACATAAGACTAATCAAATAGGTAGTATACCAGGCTATCTAGACTGATACATATTTCACAGCAACAAATTTTTTTATCCTAGCATTTAGGGCCTATAAAATATTTAATAACTTAGGGCGTACTCTTAAAATTATATAGAAAAAATAATAATGGCATGTCTGGGCTACATCAATCTGTAGCTCGTGGAAAGATAAGCCAGTTCATATACATTTACCCTGGGAATTCCCGAATTTACTATTAGTAAGTTACATCATTTTCGTGGGGGCTCTTTCCATGTCCCGATTAGATGAGGGAATGATAGTGAATATAACTGGGTAGAGCCATTGAAGATTAACCAAACCCTGGTAACCATGAATTATTACCCTATCGAGAAAATTCCTCCAATACCAGCTGGGAATCAAACTCAGGGCCTCGGACCATTATATCTTGAGGCTGGTTGTTAAAATCATGTTGAATAGCCTACAATCTTAGTGCTCTTATGCCAGGATCACAATCAACTTAACGTTCATATAAGTTAATGCTCTTTTAATGTTAACGTAACACAAAGCATCTCATTCATTTTTAAATGGAAGTTCACAATGCAACTAACTTAATTCACTTATCAGTACTGGTAACTTAAGAGCTGTACCGGGGAGAACTTTCACATTATGTGGACATTAAGTGAAGTTACCAGATGTTATATAGCTAGCCAATCATGTTGCAAACTACGTCAACAGGGCTATTTAGTAGGTATACTAGATTTGTTTGTTTATTGTATGCAGACGAGGTGTTTGATGTAGTTTTTCCGTGTATCCCGAATTTAAAATGCTGTAGTCTTTTTTACTACACATTATTTTAAATATCCAATAAGCATCTATTGCAAGTAGGTATTTACATCCTGGCATATAACTCTAAAGGACTAGTAAGACGTGCTAAAACACACTGCATTCTAATCAGCTTGAATGATTTCATTTTAATGATTAATTTGTTTTCAAACAGTCCAAAATCATTTTGTTTTGTTAGAGTTGTTACATTAAGGGCCCTTTTACACGGGACACAGTGTTTATAAATGGTTAACACTGATGGGACACCGGTGTCTGAAACTTCTTTGCCAACAAAGTTGGTAGCATTTTAATTAGTATTTAAAATAGACTCGACCGTGGCAGCTGCTTGAAATTTGATTTTAGTTTTCACACTGAATCCAATCGACTAGCCTAGATACATTTTGTTACTTTCGGGGTAATTTTAATAAGACAATGATATTATTAAATACAAACTTTCAAAAATGGGTTAGTAGGCTAACTTCAATCAACCTGCATATAAGAAAATAATTATTTTAGTGTTTAAAAGTTTTGTTAAAGTAGCCTTATTATTTTTGTAATGTAGGGCTATATATAAGGAAATTGAAATGGGAATTATTATTATTATTATTATTTACAGTACCATGTATAATCTATAAAGGGTTAAGATAGGCCCTATAGAATATTATTACATTATCATTTACTTTAATTTTTTTTTATACAAAGGTAAAGTATATAGCTTAACAATTTTGTTTCTTTTTATCCTGGCTTTTTTCATTAAAATCGGGTGTGATTTTTAAATACACTCTCATGCATGGCTAGAAATATTAACACTGCTGTGTGCTAGACTTTTTATTAAAAATAACTGCTTGTTGCTAGTCAGCAGAACTACAAACAGTGTCCCAGTGTGAAAGCTATTGTGAAAGCTACAATTGAAACTAATGTATTCAAAGGTGTCAGACGTTGTACACTGGAGTGTCCCAGTGTGAAAGCTCCATTCAAACTAATGTATTTTAAGATGAGACACAATTGCCCTGGTGTGGAAAGGACTGGAGTTAGTTTATGGGTTCAATACTTAAATCATAGCCTACACTAGTTTCTTTATACTACCGGTAAGTGAATGTTACGTGAACATTACGCTGATTGAATTCAAGTCATTAGTCAGCTCTTTGGACGAGGTAGGCCTATTTAACAAATAAAATAAATGGTATGGCTCACCACACATTATTTATCACACTTTTACCTTAAAATGAAGCCATTTGCTTATAACACGGAAACAGAGAGCTACCTTCAGGGCCCCCATGTAGGTAAATACTATTTACAAAAGAATAAATTAAAGAAGGGGAAAAAAAATTCTTAAATCATGGCAATCAATACATTTAAAAAAATACATAGGGCCTATATTTTTTTTGAAATAAAACACTACCTAGCCCTAGTGTGCAGAAATAAACTTGAGTGCACAAATGAATGGAATCCTTACATAAAGCAATTTCTGCCTAATATCTATCATGAGACCAACCACACCCTGAAATTTTGGTATAATTCAGTCAGTACTAGTCCCGAATGCATACTATAAATGACTCTCAAAGAAGCCCATTTAAAACAAGTGCAGTACAGAGGGAGGGGGAAAGTATGGTGGAGTAGGTTGGTGAAAACAAATTAATGGTGGGGCATACACAACTTAATGTTGAGGCATTAATATTGCCACTAATTTACCAAAACTTAAAACAAAATAAAATAAGATTTAGAATTGGTTTTACAGCTGCCGGCTGACGGCACTTTGTACATTCACTACCTATTTTAAAAATTAAATTATATTTTCATTTAATTACTCAGGTAATCATTTCACAGGTGTTTATAAAAATATCTAATTTATTTGTGTAAGACCAACACCAAGCAAAGACATATACAATTTAAAAACTGTACTGTATAGTGTTAATATTACAAGGAAATTAATTTATTTACTCAAGTTTCAAACAATCAATTGTTAAAGATCCTTTGAGAATGGTCTCAAACTGATGGGCTGAAAGCTATTAGAATTTGAGGCTAGGATCTCACATTTAGGGAACTCTGTACCAGTCTTGCCTCACCCTTCGCACCATGATATAGGATTGAGGTTCGAATCAAAAAAAATCAAAAGGTAATTATTTAGTTTTTTTTAAATACCCCTAAAAGCATTATTCGGTGCTGCCAGTGATATACCTACCTTAAACATGGTGTCATAACCATAACTTTAGTTGAGATTCATGCGTATAACCCGAACGGTTAGTAAGACGCGGTGCTAATAATAATAGTTGAGATTCAAATGCTTAAAAAAATATTTACTATTTTATTTTTGACTTTATTCAAATTTTGCCCCATTGAAGACAGGCAATTAAATGTATAACTTCAGAAGAAGAAAAAGAAGCGGGAGGTAGGAAGGAAGTTTTGCCCTTCATTGCAAACTTTTGTTTTAAGTGTAGGGTGTTACAGATCTACTATTTTAGTTGAGATACAAAGTAAACAATCCCTTACTCTCTCCACTAAGTAGAACTGTTATATTTAAATATTTTCAATAAAACTATCTGTCTTAGAATATTTAATTTTTATTCTGAATGGTCATTCTTTTCATTGTTAGATACCTGATTTGAAGGACTGCAATAATAAACATTCACATCAGCATCATATTCCTCTCTTTTTTTTTTAAAGGGGAGTGAAGAGGCCACCTGTGCCATACAAGCAAACACATTAAAACATTTCCCCTCCTCCTACGGACCACTCATCGCTATAAAATAAATTTTCCATAAAAATATTTCAAAAACAACGCATTGCAGAAAAAAATGTCTTAAGACAAAATTTGTTTGGTAGTGAGGGGGAAGTAATTCGGTAAGGCTGGTATGACCTTGGATGGTGTCACTAAGGTGATGTAAAGGTCACTTTGATCTTTTTAAACGTGACTCCCTATTTTTATTAATTATTCTTGTAGATCACGTTCCATTTTCAAAATGGTGGTTTTAAGCTTTTTAAAGTAAAATCTATCACAAGAAATGAACCTCACAAGTTTGAGTCGCCGGCACCGGACGTGGAATTAGAATTCGGCCTATTCAAACAACTTGGGAAGGTACTAGTGTTTGTGTGCTGCGTGCTTGCACATATTTCTTTGTTCAGGTTTATGTGTATTTGTAAAATAATTATTGATAAAAACACACTTTTAATTTTAACTTTATTGGAGGTTTTCAAAATGATCTCCATTTTGAGTTAAACACTTCTGACATTTCGTAGGGTGGCTTTTGTAATATGTCTACATGCCATTGTTATTTCATTTTTTAGCTCTTTGATATTTGCTGCTTTATTGCCATAAATAGTGGACTTTAAATCTCCCCATAAAAAATTATCGGTGTTAAATCAAGTGACCTTGCTGGCCACTCAATTGGTTTCCCTCTGCCAATCCATTGTCCATTAAATCTTTTGTATAACCATTAACAAACACATAACATATGGTAATGTGGGGGCTCCATCTAGTTGAAAATGTAAAATATCTTAATCAAGCTCCATTTTTCCATGATTGTCTAGTCGATTTTCTAGGGTGTGCATTAAGGAAGTATGAATAACTTCTTAAAACATTTCCAAGTATTTTCCCCCTGTCAAGTTTCCGTCAGTAAATATTGAACCGATAATTGTGTCACCTAATTTACCTGCCCACATGTTTATTTTTTCAGGCCATTGTATATATATCTGTCAGTAAAAATACAAGTATTTTGATCACTCCAATAACAACAGGGTTGTTTATTTACGAAACCACTTAAGAAAAAATTGTACGCGTCAGAAAAGGAGGTACATTCTAATAACAATGGATTATTATTCAATAATTAGACCGTTTCTCCACAAAACTATCAGGATCATCTTTGCTAATGTTTGATGTACTTGTATTTTATACGGATGAAACTTATTTAATTTTAATATCTTATGAACCGAACCAATTGATACACCAGTAGCTTTAGTCACTTCCCACACTAAACTCTTGGAATTTGCCATATAAGTGCCTAAAGTTTCCACATAACTTAATTCACTCACTACTGTATGCAGTGTTTGTTTTTTGTTTGCAACAGATCCGGTTTCTTTAAATTTTGAAACAAGATCCAAACATAACAATGAGATACGTTTTAAAACTGATGTCTTTGGTCGAATGTTGCCGCCGCTCTTCGATCACATTGAGCCTCAGTTCCATACAGAAAAATCACTTCTTTTCTCTTTTCCAAACTGTAAACCATTTTCCAAGATTAGATGTTAACAGTAAAAAACAAATGAGACAACTAATGGATTTGTAACTGGCATTGATAGTAAAAACAAAGTTTTGTTTACGATCTTACACACAAACACTTGTACCTTCTTGAGCTATGTTTGAATTGGCCAAATTCTAATGCCGCGCCCGGTGCTGGCGACTATGAAACTTGTGAGGCTCATTTCTCATGATAGCTTTTACTTTAAAAGCTTTAAAAAACCATTTTGAAAATGGCACAAGGTGATCTACAAGAAAAGTAATAACAGAAATAGGGGGTCTCATTTAAAAGAATTAAAGTGGCCTTAATGTCACCTTAGTAACGCCACCCAAGGTCATACCAGCCTTACCACCTTACTTCCCCCTCAAAACCAAACAAAGTTTGTTTGAAACATTTTTTTCCTTTAATGCATTGTTTTTGAGATAGTTTTTTATACCGGTATAAAAAATTGACTTTAATCACAATTGCTAGAACTTTTTTGTCCGATCACAATTGCCGGAACTTTTTTGTCCAATAAAAGGGGGGAGGGGAGAGGACAATGCCTTTATTTCAAGGTTAAGTTAGGTCACGTAAAAAACCAACATACTTATTTAGGTATGTAAATATAGAATGGCACATTGAATGAATGGAAGAGAAAACTTCTCTACCTTTTTTTTTATTGGCATGTGTTAATAAAATATGGAAAATTTCTAAATTCCTTCTATTCCAATAGAAAATCTCGAATTCCTTATATTCCAAATTATGTGAGTCCTTTATAAAATTTGATTTCACATTTGTCTACTGGCAACATTGATGAAACTTTTCAAAACGATTACAACCTTTACACTAATGCTATATGATTTATTAGTTTTAAAAATGCTTTTGGTGATATGGCAAGATAATTTGCATAAACTTGTGTAAATTATTATCAAAATGTTGTTTGGTTAAGATAGAACACTACATTTGCAGATTTAATTGTCTCTGAACACATTAAAAGAAGTAGATTGTTGCACAATTTTTCCTTAAGCCTCCCACCCCCTTCCTCTTGGTTTTAGAACAGGGGGAGCCATGTACCCATGCTCCTTTAGCTACAGGGCTTATAAAATGAACAATTATTCCAATGCTACCTTTACGGGCATCTGGACCGCAGTCAGTTCATAGCCTCGCTCTTTAACCTCTTCCACACTTTCCTATTGACAGCAGTAGTCTAATCTACATCCACTACTCAAAGGTCACACCTTATTCCATTGCCTCATATGAGCTTCGTTCTACCCTGTGGCCTTCTTCCTTCTGGTTATCCTGGGTACATCTGTTTTATAATTGCCTTCTCCCTACTCAATTCTTTTGCTTATTATTATTGCTGTATTGTTCGCCTCCTTAAAAAGATCATGTGTATCACCATTTTTCCTAATTCTAAAGCCCCCGTTTTCTTGCACGGGTCCAAACATTTTCCTCAGAACTTTATTTTCAAATACTAAAAGATTATTCTCCATCTTCATGTTTAACAGCCACTTTATATCCAAAGAGTAGCACTGGTTTTAATATTGTTTTATATTCACTTATTTTTGTTCATCTAGACCAGGGCTATTAAATTAGTTATCAAAGCGGGCCACTCCAAAAAATAACATTTGGCGGATCAGACATTTAAATCAATTTGGCAGTAATTTGGAACGTTGTTAGATTATACTTTAGTAGTTTAAAAGGGGGCGAGGGGAGTGAAACGTAATTTGATATTATATATAATATTGATATATTTCAGTAGAATTTAAAAAAAGGTAAAAGTTATATGATTTTCATATACAATTGTGTTATTAATTTCACAAGCCGCCAAAGAAACTAAAAAGGCTTAATGCAAGCGGACAAAGATGGAACAAATGCTATTGCAAAGAGTTTTTTTCAGCTCATACACATGCCCTGCTGACAATGTGAAGCAAGTTTCGGCCAAGATAAGCTTCACAGGAGCCAGCAGCACAGACCTTTTCCCTTGAAAGCCTTTAGGTGTCTGAGTTTAATTACATCGAGTCTTTATAAAAGTAGTGGGCGAAGGTCTGCAAATATCAACCTATTAAAGTTTGTTGATTTAAAGTGAATCGACCGGGTTTTTCATTATTTGAGGGGTATCAATGCCCTTAAGACAAACACAACACTCATCCCCCTCCATCTGACAATTTACCAGTAATAAATCTTCGTGACAAGACGTGTATTCATCACAACTTGTGAATGTGTGGAATGCCAGGCCTCCACCTTGGTTCGGATCCCACATTAAACTATAGGTCCTCCATTTCATCTTACAATCATCCTACCATTACACATTAGTGTAAGTGTGTATAACCCAAATGGGTAGTAAGACGCGGTACTAATAATATTAATAATAAATCTTCGAGCATTTTGGAAATGGAACTCGGGACCCCAAGCTCATTTGGCACACACACTATTGACTGGGAAGCTGTAGTGCTCATTCCAGTTAATTCGGCCAGGATTCAAATCCTGATATGATTACTAATGGTGAAAAAGTTTAATGAGAGTTTAATGCCTTAGACTGATTGACCAATGCAAAGATTGGACCACATCTTTTAAAACAGTCATTTTCTGCAAAATCAAAATATACTACAGCCTCATTAAATTGGACCTTCAAATAGTTGTGCCAGACACATTTTTCCCTATGGAAGAATGTCTTTTCGGAAACAGCCAGTGGCGTTTATTTATTGGAAGCAAGGGAAGTGACGCTTCCCTAAAATTAAAACGGGAGTAAATAAAATAAGAGGAAAATAAAGTTAAAACAAATTATTATTATTAGAAACCTCTCCAACAAGTATAGGCCTACTGAGTTGAGGTGGCAGCTCTTCTTTCTTAGAGCAAGCAGTTCTTTCTCAGACTAACCGGCCAGCCAGCTGGTCTTGCTCGCTCTTTTCCGCCAATCGTTTGTTTCCGTGTCTGTCCGGCCCTCATCGGGGAAAGGGAATCTGCGTTTCCCTAGGCAAGTATTAGCGAATGAGTTTACTATTGTGATTAGTGTATAATTGTTTAATATTGTTAAAATCTTATTTTCTATGCTTTTAGAGATTTTTATGGTTTCTAGATATAATTATGGTCACTCTTTTACAGAATAATGTATTTATCACTAATTTACAGAAAGTTAAGTTTTATTTTACAGAATATTAACGCTGGTTTGTTCCTCCAAGGGAAGCGGTTTGTTTCTTTGCTTACAGTAGTAGAATGAAGAGTGCGTCAACAAGTGCAGCATAGAAAGAGGAGGGCTCTAGTGTTAAAATTCCTAAGTAATATTTTGAAGCATAGTTTTTCGTCCTGGTTTTTTGACGAGAATAATAAAATATTTGAAACTGTTAGACCCACTTCATCTTCAGACAACCCATATAAAAAAACTTTGATGTTTCATTACTCAGTTTTATGAAAGTATATAGTAAATATCGGTGTGTTGGGTTGGTGGAAAATTATATAGTTGACCTTGCTATTTACTAACGATAATGGCGTTTAGAATAAATCCTGATTCAAAGCTATTATAAGGAAGGCCAAAGTTATAACTCATTTGCAAGCCACAACCCAAGAGAAAACTTCGGCAATCGTAAATTGACCATTATTATTATTAATATTTTTATTTGAGCTAGAACTACAATTATATATGTATAATATCATTTTTGAGTACTATTTCTAAGATCACCACTTATTTTGTTTTAGTCCATGCATAGTTTGTCATTCTTTCCCATAATACTTTTAATTTAACAAAAAATAAAAATAAAGACCGGTGAGAGCCTCCAACTAAACTAGGGTCCATCAGATCCCTTTTACTTACTGAAGCCTCATAACTTTCCCACCTCCCCCCACTCTCCTGTTAATAAATTTGCCCACTCTATATTTATTTCACTCTCCTCTGATATTCTTGAGTTTGACCCTGAACTTGATGGCCTTCCCTCAAACTCCAAATGGTGTCAAGAGGCATTATTTTTGAAAAAAAAAAAAAAA